>CAJQZM010031833.1:0-14851 GCA_907164665.1 Colias nastes | reverse complement strand
TTTCATTTATCCAGTAAATAAACGAATAATAACTGTTTAATTGTTAGTGTGGCCTTCCATGGTACACCCACCTAGGTTATCGTTATGTTCCATTGAATTCCTTATCAGGTGTAATTTTAAGCATTGTTACATCATTTTATTTATTCGTATCTACTTTGATGATCGGTAGGCAGTTTCTTATCCAAACATTGAATCTATAATTTATAGAACATCGTCACAAAGCGATGATTGATTATCTATGCGTTATAACACGTGCACAAGAGATTAATTTAATTAATTAGCATTTTGGCATTGATTTATAATAACGCATTGTTTAATTTTATTGCACGTTTGGCAAACAATTTTAGGCTCGTGTCACCAAAGCACAGAATACTTAATAGTAGCTAATGCTAACCAAAGTAAGGCCAACATAATATTACGCTTGTAAAATGTACCTATAATACTCTCGTAAAATCAAACATAAAAAATACAAAATTAAACTTATGAATAATGCTGAAATTTAAAACGTATGAATATCACTCGCTTGGATCCAGAGCTTAATCTATCTCACTACCAAGCTTCATACAGATCCGATTATCTGTGAAAAGATAATTTGTTATTCCGTGAAAAGATAACAAACATACATTCTTATATAATCTTCCGCGTTTGTAATATCTATTAGTAGGAAGTAGGACACAAAAATCTGCCTGATAACGATTTGATTCCAAGTCGTTCAGGTACAAGTTTTATATCATTGTCCTTAATTAGTTTCATTTTTTTATAGACATCATACAGGCAAGTACATAGACCGTATATATCTGATAGTTAGGGCTATTCAGAATTTTGTATTTTGTCCTACCTATGCTTGAATACTGAGTCTTACCAACTCTAACTTCTATTTGATATACTTATTTTTTGAAGGAGAACAATCATCATTAATAAGCGATGAAAGTTTTTACAGATCACTTGCTCGCTTTATAACTGTGACCGATAAAATGACTAATTGCCGTCCTTTAAAAGAGTCAGGTAAAAAAGCCTCTACGGTCTACGCGATCCAAACGCCTCCTTGGTACAGTGGGTAGCGTGAGGATTAAGCCCTGTTGGGTTCTATTTCTGTTGACAGAATAAGATAAAAGCTTCGAGCACATAAAATCGACTAGGTACTGAAATTGTTGTAACATGTATAAATTACTAATTGCCTCTTATCCCACAAGGAGACACAGGTACAATATTAATATGAGTATGTTTACTAATCCCACATGAATATTCCTCTTTTATGAGCGTAAAAAAACCAACTATCCTCAAATCAGATTACGAGCACAGTCAGTACACATGTCAACAAATTACGTATCATGTTTGTGCCAACTGGCAAAACACACAAAAAGTGCAAATAGCTGTCACCCCTCCGTCACCGAGCTATTACTGTAACAAGTGGCAATTCCGTGATATTTAATAAAGCAATTTAAATAGCACTTGAACGATCCAAACTCGATCTTAAAACTAGTAGTATAAAATAGAATTTATAAAAGTTGTAATTATAAAAAGTCGGATGAATGTATAGACTCTATTGCTTAGGCAGTAAAGGTTGTATAGATTTAGATTCGGTAGTGGACCGATGTCCTTTGTGCCCACCAGATGTCAGCACAACACAGGACCATTGTTAACAAATAGACGCACAATTGCGCACAATGCCACGTTATTGTATTATGAAGGCGAACGTGAATGAACCAAATGTCGGCTATTTAGTAATTGGTATTAATATTGCACAGAATGTGTAGGTCAATTTATATAGAGCAGTTGTGAATATTGACAAGAGAAAAATTAATAATTAGTTAGATATTGATTGAAAATTGAAATGATGAAATATGTTGGCCTCAACATTGGCCTCAACAATAACAATGTATGCAACAAAATTTAATTTGACTTTAGTTTTTATTTACGTCACCTATTTTCGACATATAAATAGGTAAATGATTCAAAATAAACGAAATAAAAAAGGCAACAGTTTTTATACTTGAAATCAAGTAGCCAAGTAGGTATCTTAATTAAATCACTTATACATTAAACATCGAATAATATTGACCCAGTTTTGTAAAAACTCTGAATTTAACTAAACACACAAGTTTAATCCAAATACACAAACGGGTACTCAATACTTACCTACATCTTTATCATGCCACCAGTAAAACTCAAGTCAAATTAATTACTATACTAATTGTAATTACTAGTATTCATTAATAGTTATACTATGGCTATTGACTATACAGGTGTGAGGTGTTACTTTTTAGCCTCATTCAATCATATCACACCTTAAACTTGTTAGTAACTGATAATGTTAATAAGTTAAGACGTAGGTAGATAATTTTTAACTATGAATTAATGAAACCGGAATCGATAAAATCAATTACATAAGACTGCAAGATTCATTCACAAACATTCTCATTTCTCATGAATGGAGTTTTACTATTCACATTAAAATTCCACGTCAATATACAACTTTAAAATTCTAATGAAACACCTGTATGATAATAAGCTGCAGATTTATTGTACAAGATTATTGCGTTCGATTTAATTTACCAAAAAAAATAATAATTTGTGTGTTTTAATTTCATGACAGTATTACTCAATGAAAACCACTATTATCATCAATTATTATATTAATGTTTTATCACTTATACATTGTACAAGGTGACAACAGAATTTACACATTTATTAATTAGCTCGGCCTAACTACCTATAAGAAATAAGAACAAAAAATATTTTTAATCTTCATGCACAGAATACATAATAGTAGCTATGCTTCATGATTATCTAAATGTCATTCTAATTAATAGATACGTGTATGTTATGCTTGTACAGCGAAAAAAATATACTAAGTATAAAACTCTGTTTCTTAACTGCTTGTAAATCGTTATATCATGGACCCAATAAATTATTGAGTAGATTTATTGTAGTAGGTATGTACCAAAGTAACGCACGATTCGCACGATAACGCATTTTTTTAAGAACCTAGGTAGGCAGTTTTGAATAATTCTCACTGAAAAGATTTAAGTCCTGATTTGACTACAGATAGTATACCTATTAACGGATTAGTCTAAATTCCATAAACTACATTAAAGACCTAAGTTCAAAATCTATTCAGAAGATAATTGACATAAGAACAATCTGTGATATTAATTAGTTTCTCAATTCTACCTACATCTGATAACCCAATCTGGCTAACCAAAATATCGTGTTCCCACGGCGCGCACCTGCAAAGCTCAACAATGGTGATTCAAGCCCGCATTCCGTCGACGCCTTGCCTCCGTAGTCCGTACCTCGCCTACGTACAGGGCTGCCAATAAATGTTAAGGCGTAGAGCTTTTACTAATTAACACCTCGTAAGAAAATGCCATGTTGACTGCCCTAAAGGTGTATGAATTAGGAAAAAAAAAGTTTAAAAGGCAATTTTTAATGATATTTTAAAATGACAAAAATTACCTAAGACACAATTATTAAGAAAGAAAAAGAAGTACTTTCAATTAAGCCTTTTATTAATGATCAATTAAAGAGTTAGAAACGATTGTTATTACAGACGGTTTCTAAGTATACTTACTTTAAGGTCAAAAGTTATAACTATAAACTAGTTAGGTACTTACCTACTTATTTAGGATAACCACAGAGGATAACCATGAATACCAATTTATTACCTAATTAAAAATTACAATCTCTATAACTTATCATTTTTATAACTAGTGACGTGTTGACTGCTTTCTCAATTCTTACCTCCTATAGTTAACAGTTTAAAATAAAAAAAATGAACAATACATTAGTAACACTGACCGTAAAAAATCCCGTGGGCAGAGGACGCACCTGAGTATTTCACGGAGCCGCGACGGGGCGGCGCCTGACCAGTTTTCACTCGAAAGCGACAAAGTACAAATACTTGCTCTTGAAGTTTTACCAAAAAAAATATATAGAACATACTTCACTGTTTTGCTTTGAATTTAAAATGGTTATATAGTTAGCTACATTGCTAAAAATTCTCGCATATTACCTTTTTCAGAATCATTGAGCAATATTTTCCAATGGTAAAAATAGTCTGAATTTACCGGAATTAGTTTGATATATTACCCAGATTATTAAATATTATATCCAAATCAATCCATCAATAGAAGATCTTCATTAATCTTTCTTGTCTTAAATCGGAATGAACAATCGCCTTTGCTAAATTAGGTAATAGGTATGCATCATGAATCATGATAATAGTAAATAGGGAAATAGTAAGTAGTATACAGTCGGAAGAATATTTCTAAATGAATAAATTATTAAAACGATGTTTTTCTTTTCAGGAATATAAAAATTCAGAGGCATTATATTCCTGATCTTATAACTACAATACTGATGAAAACAAAATGACCTTCATCAATAAACAAACGACTGTAGTAAATATTTCACAAGGCACTCTGCAAGGCAGAATAGCAAAAACAGATAATGGTGTAGAATACTTGGAATTTCTTGATATACCGTACGCTAAACCACCTATCGGAGAATTAAGATTTAAGGTAATTGATAATACGATAAAAAAAAAATATTAAAAAAAAATAGCAAGACCCCAATAAACTATATAAATTGTTTCAGAATCCAGAGCCACCACAACCTTGGGATGGCGTAAGGGATGCAACCAAAATAGATTTGAATCACATATCGTGTCAATATTTTAATAAAATTGTACAAGATTCTGAAGACTGCCTTTACCTTAACGTATACGTACCAAAACTACCTCCAAGACAAGATACATTATTGCCTGTCATGGTGCACATACATGGAGGAGGCTTTCTTGATGGTAGTGGTACCAATAAATACGACTTAGGACAAGACTTCTTCATAGAAAAAAATGTTGTAGTTGTATCAATTAATTATAGACTAGGCATACTAGGTTTTCTCTGTTTAGATATTCCAGAAGTTCCTGGTAATATGGGATTAAAAGACCAAATTCTAGCTCTGAAATGGATACAAGAGAATATAGAATATTTTGGCGGAAACAAAAACAATGTAACCCTTTTTGGAGTAAGTGCTGGAGCAGCATTAATTGATTATTTCAGTATAGGTAGTCTATTTATTAAGTTAGGAATTACGTAGTTCAATGTTCTCTTTCCATAAAGGTTATTATAGCTTATCAGTTACCAAGCTATAATAACCTTTATGGAAAGAGAACATTGAACTACGTAATTCCTAACTTAATAAATAGACTACCTAAAACACTTAAAGATACACTAACAAATAAAAATATTAAAATAAAACTAAAAAACTACTATGAACAATAATTAATTATTGATAAATATTCATAAGTACGAACATGTTTAAAAATTAGGTATAATATAGACTAATATAAATAATATGTGTATATATACATAAAATACACACATACATTATCTACTGACGTATTATAATTGTGTAAAAAAATGTCATTCAATTTATCAATTAATTAATTCTGTAAGCGAAAATCAACACCCTGTGAGTGCAGAGTGCAGACGCAGTTGCGGACGTAGATCTTTTTTTTATTTCTACCCACGATTGTTATTTCTTACGATAATTAAATAAAAGATGTACTTAGATGTTGCGGGATATTTTTGTTCGTTTTGTGAATGTATGTATGTAATAACTAATTTGTATTATTGTTTGTCAATATTATCGAATCTTTGTTTTATATGTCGACGGCGCTGGCGCGCGGTAAATCTCTAAAGAGATTATGTTTGCGCCAGTTTAATTTAATTTATAATGAATTGTATTATTGTAGTATATAAATAAATAAAATAAATAAATAAATTTATTATTAGCTCCAACAGCACAAGGTCTATTTCATAAGGCTATTCTTCAATCGGGAAGTAGCCTAAATCACTGGACTTTTAACCACAATATGAAAGATCTCGTGAAAGAAATTCTGCACGATTTAAACTATTCTGGGACATTTAAAGATAAATATGCTATTTATAAGTATTTACGAAATGTACCATTTGATATATTGACGAAGAAAACGAAAAAAATAGTCAGAGGTTTTAATACAACGAGGCTCTATTTTGGTTTCGTACCGACAGTTGAAAAAGATTTTTGTGATGGACAATCAATAATTACTAAAAAACCATACAAATTACTTAAAGAAGGCAAATATTACAAAATACCTGTTATTAAAGGATTTTGTGATAGGGAAGGATATTTGTCTTTAGGTTCCAAAGAAAATACAATAAATATTTTAGAGCCCAAAACATTTTTTGACCTATGGCCTTATAAACTTCTGGACAAAGACATAACGAAACATAGTGCAGAATTACGTGACATGTACTTAGAAACTGTGAAGACTGAGGGCGATGATAAATACGCTGTCGAGTTTTTCAGCGATTTTGATGTTGTATCAGGAGTCTGGTTGCAAGGGCGAATATCTTGGCAAATCACAATGTTCCCTTATACATGTATGAATTTTCCTATGATGGCAATTTAAACTTTGTAAAGTATTTACATAAGATCGAAAAGGAGGGAGCAGCTCATGCGGATGACATGGGATATATGTTTAAGATTGACGAGGAGTTCAAGACTTCTTACTGAATTATTCCGTGGGTTGAATTTTTTTTGCCAGTTTATCATATATAAACGATAAGAACATGTATCGTCGTTATTTAAGAAACTAAATCTTAATTTAAGTATTATCTTATCATTCATTCATGTTATTATCACAATATGCATATAATCGTTATCATTATAAATATAAATATATTTTTTTCAGGAATCCTACACCTGACAACGATCTCTCCATCCATTCAATGGCCGAAATTTACCCCCGATTCACAAGTATACCTAAACATTAATTCTAATCTCTGTATAAAATCAAACTATGAACCAAAGAGAATGGCTGTATTCAAAAAAATATATGAAAATAAATTGTACTTATAAAATACCTAGTGATTATATTATGATATTAAAATGTTTACTATCTATTTTATAATTGAGTATGTTGTTTTATTTATGGGGGATTTCTAGATAAAGTAAAAAAATGTGCATAGGAACACTGAACCAATTTAGCTAACATTTTCTATACAACGTCATTGTAGTCTTGTTGAACTGGTTCAGACTACTAATTCTATCACCATGCTTGTGCTATTAACCTCAAGGCTCAGGTTCAAGAAAAAAATTAAAATTATTATTAATCTTAATAAATACCTATAGTACCAATAAAATTACTTATACATCTACAATATAAACAAAGTAATTTTTAGAATACTGCTATCAAACATTATGAATTGATATAATTTAAGAACTTGAAATAAATGATTATATTTAACAACCTCTGTTGAGAAAAAGTATTATATTCAGAAAAAAGTGAAAACAACCCAATATCCATAATAATAAATTTAATTTTCAAAATTAATAACAATAAAAAAATTTGGGTGCTTTTAAAAAAAATTGCCGAGTCCAGGGCTGTCCAATGGTCATGTACAATTTATCCATTTAATGCATTTTATATTATGATATTTATTTATTACCTAATAAATAAAATGCGTAAGTAAAAAATCAATAAGTATAAAATGAGTGACAATATTGTCCTCAGTTAGCAAATTACTATAAATACATATGTATACATATTCTTAAAAGAAATAATTAATGAACACAAACTGTGAAATGATCAATCATTTCATGAAATGAGCAAATTTATGATATGGCCAAGACATATATAAAGGTAAGGCAAAAATTACAAAATAACTACTTTTAGTTGTTAAATTCTTGAAAAGAAACTCCACTACAAACTACACTACACTATTACTTTGACACACTTCATTCTAGCACCTTAAAATTGCAAGATATATATTTTAAATATAAAAAATAAAAAAGAAATCAATACAATACTTGTCTGATTAATTATTTTGTTATGGTTTATACTTCTTTTCATAAAGTTCTTTGTACAGCCTCGTTCGCTTTGGATACAATTCCTGTTTATTTGTGAGATCTTTTCCAATATATAGATATGTAAGCCCCGTTTCAGCAATGGGCTCCCATATAGTAGAGATAATCTCATCTGTTTTTGGTGTGGGATTTCTGAAAAATAGTAAGACAATTTATTAAAATACCTACCACTTCAAAAAAAATATCTGTTGAGTGAGTAAAAGATACTAACATTTCTATAACAAACACATTTAAATTGTTTGTCTAAGTCTTAAACATTGATGTAAAGTTTCGAATTAACTTTAAGAATGAAAATATTATTAAATCTGCATAATGTAGTTATGATATAGTTTTATTGTAATTTGACTTACCCAAACTTAGCAAAGTTGCTCCACATAGTACATATTCTTTCTTTCACAAGTATATCAGTTTCAGATAACTTATCTTTAAGTATTTCACTCCTAATAACATATCCTCCATCATCCCCATGGCATGCTCCTGCTCTATTTGTCTTAAATTTTTTCTTTACGTAATTTAGATTTCCATCATATGCAAACTCATAGAAGTATACTGGAGAATTATGCTTAGCTATCAACATTGATGATACATACAAGCCACCTAAGAAATCTGCATCAGTGAAGAAATCAATTGCAAAGGAATCCACATCATCATACTTCTTCTCTCCCTCCAAATATATAGCTTTAAGTCTTGTCTCCATCTCTACTTTTTCAGTTGGATCCAACGAGAATGGAAGATATGACACAAAGTCTTTTTCCTTTGCTAATTTCTCCAATATTGGAGCACCATGTGAAACCATTAATAATCCCTCTCGGTCACAAAAACCAGAAATATATGGAACCTTATTGAACTCTCCCTGAGCCAGCATATCATAAGTTGACTTGCTTATAAAAGGCTCCCAGTCACCTGGCTTCTCAACTGTGGGCACAAAACCAAAATTAATACCTCCCCTAAATTTATCGACAGCCAAAACCATCATAGATGCTGATATTAACTCTTGTGTTGATAAATCTTTCAAGTATTTAAGTAAGGCATTGTCGTCGGCCACAACAGTTTTCTTCATAACAGGAATTAAAGCAGCCAATTTCTTTACTCTTGATGTTTGAGCCCAGTGCAGTAGGGAGGACCCAGAATGGGCAATTGCTTTGTGGAACAATCCTTTAGCCATAGGAGATAAAAGTAGATATTCAACAGATGCGCCTCCTGCACTAAAACCAAAAATAGTAACATTGTTTGGGTCACCATTAAAACTCTTTATATTTTGCTGTATCCATTTTAATGCTTGAACTTGATCTTTAAGACCCATATTCCCTGGGGCGTCCTTGGTATCCAAGCACAGAAAACCTAGAATTCCTAAGCGGTAATTTAAGCTTACAACAACTACATCTTTCTCCACTAAATAATCTGGTCCATGAACAGAATCATCAGTTCCACTACCAAATATAAAGCCACCTCCATGTAAGAAAACCATAACAGGCAGTGGTACCGAATTAGACGATGGGAGGGTTGGTGTATAAATGTTCATATACAGACAGTCTTCATCACCCACTACTTTTAAAGTATCTTTATCAAGCTGGGGACAGATGTTGCATTCTTTCGTAGCATCGCGAACTCCTTCCCATGGCTCTGGTGGAGAGGGAGGCTAAAATTTAAAAGTATATAAATTATTTTGATTGTTGAACACAGGTATATAATATCTTATATTTTAATAATGTTTCAGGAGTATTACTGGTTGTTTATTATTGGTTTGCATTGCATTTGTTAGTAGTAGTTTAATCATACTTAGTTTAAAAAATGAATCAGAGGTTTTATTTTAAATTTAATACAAATAAATGCCAAAGCTGTTTAAGTACTTACCGCAAATCTAAGCTCGTTGATTGGGGGTTTGGCAAATGGAATGCTTTTGAAGGCAAAGAACTTAGAGCCGCTATCACTTTCACGTATCTTTCCTTGAAGTTTCCCTTCGGAAACTTCGACGACCGGCTGAGACATTTTCCGTTATTTAAGATACAATACTTGTAAGGAAAATGTTTCGTTTGTCTATCGCTACATGCAAATTGAACTCGACAATTCTACTACTAAACGAAATTATAAATAGTGGACAAAAACTTATACAAGTATTCGAATCGAACATTCAAATCAAATCCAACTCCACTTGATAGAAGTAGCCTTGATAAACTTTGTGCCACAATTATTCTAAACTTGTCAAAATAGCACGTATAATAATAACCTTTATTGTTAACAAATTAAGACTAACAATTGAATAACCTAAATTTGACAACTACGTTTTGATAAGATTCATTTTACGCGAGAATCGCTCGAAAAAAGTGATAAGATGTTCTGTTCATTTATAAGTTTAAAATACCTAATAAAAAAGTGATAACGAAATATCTATAAAAATGATTTAATAACTACAAAGAAGTTAAAGCTATATCGAAGTGTAGTGGAAAGATATTATATTATAGTCAGTAAATTATGAAAAAAAAAATGTGTGCGTGTACTAGAGTACACACGTAAGAAGTGAAACTTCTTTATGTCCTTATTTTTCAAAAAATAATTTACTATATTATACAATATTACAGAAATACGTTAGTCACACGCTCGTCGCTTCGCTCCTCGCTACCTATTTAAATAATAAATATTTACACCGGCCGCTGCTGCAACTCGCTCGCTTCGCTCGCTCGGCTCGTGCGGTAGTTCAAAAGTTAACCTAAGATGCTCGTCGCTTCGCTCCTCGCTACCTATTTGAATATTTACGCCGGCCACTGCCGCGACTCGCTCGCTTCGCTCGCTCGGCTCGTGCGGTAGTTCAAAAGTTAACCTAATGGTGGGTACAGACTGGTTAAATGTAACATGCAATGTGTCATGCAATGAAAGAATTCACCGTACACATTGCTGCAATGTATCATGAAAGGTACACTTTGTAACAATTTCTCATAGTTTGGACGTCTTGTGCGCGCGAAATGTGCATTTCACGCGCATGCTACGAGCATTACAAGCCGCGCGCGGAGCGATCCGTGATTTGTCGGCTTTTCGAACGAACACAAAGGGGCAAGGAACACGACTACGGGAGGTTCGTAGTGAATGCGCGTTAAGAGCGCGCTATGCGTATGCGTCCACGCTTGCAGCGAACATGCAATGAAAGGCAGAATTATACATTTCATGTTACGTTTCACCAGTCTGTACCCACCTTTAGATGCTCGTCGCTTCGCTCCTCGCTACCTATTTAAATATTTACACCGGCCGCTGCTGCAACTCGCTCGCTTCGCTCGCTCGGCTCGTGCGGTAGTTCAAAAGTTAACCTAAGATGTTCGTCGCTTCGCTCCTCGCTACCTATTTGAATCGCTCGCTTCGCTCGCTCCGCTCGTGCGTTAGTTCAAAAGTTAACCTAAAACGCTCGTCGCTATAGGGATAAGAAAAAGATGGCGCGTAACGGAAAAATGTCACGCGTAACGAAAAAATGTTACACTAATTTTTTTTCCAACCCCGATAAAAAAGTTTCACTTCAATAATTTATCAATTTACAAAAAAATATATGTATATACAGTAGAACCACTATAAGTCGAATACCAAGGGAGACGCCAAAAAATTCGAGTTATAGTTTTCAGCTTATAAGGGATTTCGACTTTGGCGGATTTTGATTGGACATAAAGAGTTTGAGGTTTATTCTTATAAATTTTGAATTCACAAAATTATAATTGAACACCTGACACCAATCAAGCAAACACGTGTTTACGTGAGTCATAGATTTATTATCGTATACTCCTAAAATGTTTTCTAAGAAACAATAGTGTACTTACATTGTCGGCACGTTCTTAAAGTCGGTAACTTATTTTTGTTCGAACAATAGAGGTAATAAATTCCTAATGATCAAGTTGTAAAGGTTGTAAAATAAAAAAAAGATGGCGCGTAACGCAAAAACGTTACACTAAATTTTTGTCTAACCCCGATAAAGAAGTTTCACTTCAAAAAAATCGCTTTTCATTCGTAAAATATATGAGTAACACAGATGAGTAAGCTACAAAATAAAAAAATATGTAGGTACTTATGTAAGAGGTAGGTAGTTATATGATTCATCTTTGGGATTTTACTTAGTTTAAATAAACCATTCATAATCAATATTTTAACGACATGATTGCTTTGAATTTTGCAATTGGCAAATCAGCATCAGGTAACGGTTTCTTCGGATCATTATTAATTTTTTACGATAACCCTCAGGGACCCATGTTTTGTTTTGAACAGAATTCTTTAATTTCAGACATAGTGCAGGTTGATATATAGATCTATAGTAGATATTTGCTACCAGCTTACAATTTACAGCAGCTTACCGTTTAATGCAACCACCAGCTCTTTTGTCAACAAAAAATATTTTAGTTTCTGGATATACAATGCGGGGATGTAGTACATAGATAAATTGAATAAGCTATCTTAAAGGCTCTTTTCTTCTCTAGCTCTCCTTTTTTTACAAATATTTTTTTATTTATTTAATTAAATTTAATTTAACAGTGAATATTGAAATACTTCATTAGTCTTATTTCAATCCTGCTTATCTAGACGATAATTATTAAACAAAACGAATCCCAGCATTCACTGGGACTGAGATAGCCGGATGCACACCTGTGTGCCGTCGTCGTGAGAACTGCCTGATTTCATCCACGTACACGGTACAACACAACATTATGCCACATCTATGCACACATGTACATACAAATATGTTTCTTATGGCTAGGGCATAAGAGCAGTAAGAGCGTAATTATATTTACGCAGCTGCACAAATGCTGGCCCGTGTGAAGGCTGTACAAAGTGGTGTGCCGTGTTTGTTGTGTTATTTTGTACGCTTTGAACATCCGCGTAAGGCTATTACCGCAACTTTTTATCGCAAATGGTGACAATTAATTCATGATTTGAAGATTTCAAGTTTACTGAAATTGGCATTCATTGACTTGGATATAGTTAAGTATATAAATAAATAAAATTTGTTATAAACAAAGAAACATAGTGTAAATGTAGTTGTATTATTCGTAATCAAAAATGAATGAGATAGGTTGAATTCTGTACACTCAATATTTTTGGAGGTAAGTAAATCTATTGTTAATACATCAAGTATTGTACCCAAAACCGCATGTAATAATTGTTGATGAGATAGATAAGAAATATTTTATTAAAAAAAAATTAAGTATGTAGTTAGGTACATTATCTTTGTAAAAAGAGTTAAAATCAATATCTATAAAATAGAGGTATTTATGGTCACCTTATACATGACATGTTTGCAAAATTCGGCTCTACAGTTAGTCGTGTGAATCCAGCCATAGTACGATTCTTTTACCTTTTTCGTACATAAGAAAAGACCTTTTTAAAAGCCTTTTCAATTTTTGCTCCAAACATGTCGCTACCTTTGTAAATTATAAAAAAATATAATATGAATGGAGATATTTATGAAAACAAGATAATGAGAGCGCTATAGAGCAACGAAACTATTTTTTAACCCGCTCGGCATTAAATAAGGTTTTTTCTTAGTTATAATTTTCACACACATTCGTTAAAATTTAGTAGATAATATTAGATATATTATATATAAGTACAGTGGATATTTCTATTTTTTTTTTTAAATTAAAAATATAGATATTTAAAATTTCCTGCTCCAAATAATGGATATATAATGGATATAATGGATATAATAATGCTCCAATAATGGAAGAAAATAAAAATCGGCTTTGCCACTCCGAAATATAATAGATAGGTCCAATGAGATTGCGGCGTCAATTGAGTATTCCGAGAGAATTTAAAATTTTCGAAAGCGCTGTCCAAGCATTGGTCCAAGATCCCAGAGCCGTAAGACACAATTTATTTTCTAAAGCATATATAAGTTTCGGTTCACAGTAGTCTCTAGTGTACTTTTTAATATCTGAATGTTTGTGGAGCTCTACCAGTGACACCTGCGCCACCTGAGCCAAAACTTTTATCAGACGCTTTAAAGCTCAAATAAATGAACTTAATTTATTTTTAAATGTCTGATTTTGCACGACGATGCGAAGCATCAGAGAGTGCTTTACGATCGAAAAATTTTTTTCGCCTTATTTTTGCAGCTATTCTTATTATTATAGCCTTGTTAGTTCACGGAATCAAGATATTTTGCATACTATTGTCGAGATAATTTAATGGAGATTAATCCCATACTTTTTAAAAATTGATTTACTTCAATAGAATTGGAAAAAAACACCGAAATAGGTCAAAAAATTTTCCTGTCCGTCATGTGTGAAACCTGAAAACACTATAACTTGTGAAAAAATCCATCATTTGAGTTAAATTTTTTTTTAAATATTCTAATCGACGATTGTAGGTCACTGAATGCGAATGATTAATTAATTCAGTGTCGTTTAATTGCAATTAATAAAAAACGAAAACTACAAGACTGTATATCTATATATATATATATATATTTTTTTTTTTTTATATATTTCATAATTAAATGAGCATTATGAGTCGTGCACTTTTGGATTTTCCAATTGTTAATTTAGTGGCAACAGAATTACATCATCCCTGAAAATTTCAACTGTCTATCTACCTATCACGGTTCATGGAATACCTACGTACAGCCTGATAGATGGACGGACAGACGGACAGACAAAGCCTTATACTTTATACCTGTACATATTTTGTACAGCGTACATATTAGTTTTGTAAAATTCCTTGTTAATCTTTTAATCATAATACAGCATAATAAATTAAATTGCGACGTAAAATAATAATTAAAATCAAATGCTTCGCATTTGATTTTAATTATTAGCGTAGCTAGTGAACTTGAAGAAATCTTGAAATCTGCAGCTTAGTTGATAATGAATATTAAACGACATTTAGTCCTGGAAAATATTTATCATTTCACTAATCCATGCATTATAAATGCGAAAGTAACTCTGTCTGTCTGTCTGTTACTCAATCA
>CAJQZM010031831.1:0-17087 GCA_907164665.1 Colias nastes | reverse complement strand
TACGAAGGCGGAGCGTCACGATGGAGAATAGAAATTCTTTTTTAGTTTATGATATATTATTCCATTTTTATTACGATGTTCCGTATAAAAATTGGTCAATGACTGACTCTGTAATGTGAAATGAATGTTAACTGCTCATTATTATCACTTCAGTACATAGTATTTTTATTTTAATATTGAAATAATGTATAATCTTTTTTCTTATAAAGAGGACAAGCCATGATTGCTGTGACGAATTTTTTGTACACCGTATATTTTATACATCAAATACTATCTAGAGAAACAAAGTGGGTACGTTTTATTCGACTAGAAATATTGAGCACATTATTTAAATTTGGCTTATTTTATTCCCAAATCCACAAGCATCTGCTATCCAAACATCACATCAACTGTCAAACAGAACTTAAACATCATAGACAAGTGAATGCCATTACTTACATACATAGAAAAAAATATTTCACGAACAAAACGCTGTTAGCAATGTGTTGCGGTAATGTACGCCGGCCCCTTGAATTTTTCATTCCCTTGTGGCCCGACAACTAAGCATTACCAAAATTGCTTCATATTTCTTTTCTGAACACATTCTCCTAAGTAAGGGGATGCCATTTTAGCAAGCGTTTGTTATCGCTTGTCGATGGGGCGATAATTATTTATTGGTCTTGTCTTTGCTCATTTGTACATTGCATCTTATCCCTCTGTGTGATGTGTACAAGTGTAAAAGGTCCCTGTTTGTATTTGTATTTGTATGACATTGGAATGGTGATTGTTAAATAGCAGGTCAGGCTTTAATGAATCCCACATAACCCACGGCTCCTTCCCCGGAGGCCTTGGGTATCTATGCAAGATTTTCCCACTGTAAAAAAGGTCAGGCTTTGATGAACTTTGGTACCAATGGAGATGTGTGGGTACTGTGCTCAATTAAAAATCATTAATATAATATTATCTAATCTCAGATCTTTATCGTATAGGTATTCATTAATCTAGATCATTAATTAATGGTAATTTTAATTTAAAATGTGTATACCTTATGGAGAGCAGCTACAAAAAACGTAAAACCATTTTTTTATAACATAGGTAGGAGAGTATTTAATTTATTTAAAAATTGGTCCACCCTCAACGAGCATTACCATTTTAAAGTGGTTTTCGTTGCTTATATCGACATTGATAATTGGGTTTATATTTCAAAGTGCTTGTCGATTGGGGTTCGAATATAGTGGTTTCAGTTACATTGATGCCTGTATTTCCATACACCACATAACAATGCGCCAAACATAAAGATGCCAAAAAGTTAGGTAATAAGTCGATAGTTTATTTGTTAAGTATAGCGGAGTATTCTGAATCGACTATTGTGATTGAAGATTTCTTCTTCTTCTGGAAGAGTCACATAGTGAGTGTAGTTTTACTTTTTTAAGGGCAGAAATAATTGAGAGTAATTTGTTTTACATAAAATTATAACATAAGTTGAGAGTTCTATTCGGATATGTATAATTAATATGTCACTTTAAAGACATTAGGTATATTAGTCAGTCATATTATACATTTTCCATAGGCAAATCATATTCAGAGGCCGTTGTTCCGTACACTTCTTCATAAAAAACCGCTCAAATCGTAATAAACTATTAACAGATTTTATTTTTATATTAAAAATAGCAAATTTTTACTCTTCCATGAATAAAAAACAAAATACAAATGGCTTAACTAATGCAACAGCATTTCTGTAACTTTCAACTTTTAAAAATTAGCTAGATTATTGAAGATAAATAAAATTCCATCCAGGAATATTATTTTATCTGTAAACTTTTTATAGAATTCGCACAATACAAAACTAAAATGAAGGTAATCAAAATTGCAGCCACCAGTAATGAACGCAATCAGTAGATTGCTGTGACGTCGTTTTTGGAAATACATATTTATACCCGGCGCGGCGTAAGATGATCCCTATGACAGTTCGTCTTATGATCCATTGAAATGTTACATTTTTTTAGCCCTAACCTTGCGTTTTTTAGAGGACGCAATTTTGTTTTTTTGATGTGTAGGGGGGGTCAGTGTGAAGCTAAAACCAAGTTTGTGGGGTCGCCACCCTTGTCCCACGGCCGCCATCTTGAAAATAGCGGTTGAAATGGTTTTTACGATATATCTCTTAAACTATTTAACTGATAAAAAAATATCGTTAACATTATTTGTTGCAAATTAAATTCTCTACAACTTTGGTGTAGTAACTTTTAGTCGTAGAACTATAAATAAAAAAGTTATAAGCGAAAATGTTCAGAAATTAGAGCCATTTATATTTTTCAATAAAACTTTTTTTTATCATTTTACGAAGAAATGATATCAGACCATTTTTGTAGATTGTTTTTCGAGGAACAACTTTTATGTACAACATTTTTTCATAACGTCAATAACTAAGGTTTTACAGCGCTCTGAAGTGAGTACTATTTTTCAGTACTCTTAACTATACATATATTGGCTATTGGCTCTTTTCTCATACTCCAGAACAATAGAAGCACACTGCAGAACATTTCAGACCTGCTTTTCGACGTACCTAAAAAAAAGTCGCGCTTCCAGACTCTACCTCCTGGGTGGTGGGGAAAAGATTCAATAATTAATTATTAGTGATATTGCAAAATTAATTATTAAAAATATTATAATAACAAAAAAAACCATTACTGATGACAAAGTATTATTAGTACACACATAATATAAGTATACTGTATAGTTCAGAGTACTGAAAATTAGTACTCACTTCGGAGCGCTGTAAAACCTTAGCTATTTAATTAATGAAAAAATGTTGTATATAAAAGTTGTTCCTCGAAAAACAATCTACAAAAATGGTCAAATATCATTTCTACGTAAAATTATAAAAAAAAGTTTTATTGAGAAATATAAATATCTCTAATTTCTGAACATTTTCGCTTATAACTTTTTTATTTATAGTTCTACGACAAAAAGTTGCAGTATCAAAGTTGTAGAGTATTTAATTTGCAACAAATAATGTAAACAAATTTTTTTTATCAAATAAATAGTTTAAGAGATATATCGTAAAAACCATATCAACCGCTATTTTCAAGATGGCGGCCGTGGGACAAGGGTGGCGACCCCACAAACTTGGTGATAGCTTCACACTGACCACCCCTACACATCAAAAAAATAAAATTGCGTCCTCTAAAAAATGCAACCCCAAATGTAACTTTTCAATGGACCAGAACTATTAATAGTTCAATGTATTTAAAAGTAAAACCTTGAAGAACGTCTTTTGGGCTTTAAAGTCAAAACTCTTCAAATGACACGGTCATAGAAAGTTTTTTACAGCTTCTTTTACGTAGCATCAAAACTTTTCGAGTATTTCCATTTGATGGAAGTCGAAAATTCCAAATAAGTAGGTACGCAGTTTATGGTGAAAGTATTGAAAAAGTGCTTTCCTTACAAAGATACAACGTCAAAATCATGGAGTTTTTATCAGGGTATTCTAATTATTAATGATTTAAAATATTAAAATGTCTGACAATACTTATAATTTTTTCATAAAAACTAAACAAAGACAGGTTTTACGGAGTAAATTAGAAATCATGAAGTAGATCTTGTTAATTGCATGTAACACTTAAATACATGATTACGATTTGTGACATCTATTTATATCACAATAAATTCGATACATTCACAACAAATATACGAATTTAAATCCATAAACACGATCCTTACATTCAGTGGCACAAACATTAAAACATTGATCACGCTAAGTGCTTTAATGACCAAATGCGACTGCAAAAAACATATTTTATTTATACCAAAGTGCCCTCAGCGGTACATTTCAGATAGTTATTGAACGCAGTATGTTTATGCAATGCACTCTGCTAAATATTTAAGTGCCGTACAGAGTACTCGAGCCTCTTTACACATATCTCACAGACTATACCAGTTTCATGAATTCCGAAGTTATTTGCCCAACTTTTATACATTTAAATTTATTTCAACTATGTGAAACATGTTCTTTGCGCTGGATTTTTATATAACTGAGGTAGGTTATTGAAACAGGTTAATGTTCATAGAATGTGAATGAATAGTCATGCTTAATTGCATACTTCTAAATAATATAGAGGACCAGTCTCCCCGTGACCACGCTCGCTGTAAAGTGTTCGAAACGTCGGAAAAATAATATAATGAATAAATCGCGTTTAAAATCCGTTAAAAAGTCTTTAATTTCTAAATGTATAATACTCGCGTAAAACCAAACACTAGAAAATACTAATATAGAGAAATTGCTCTATTGAACTTTTACTTTTCTTTCCTTAAGTTCCAGGTAAAGTTGATTAACTAATCCATAAAATTATCACCTAATTTTACCACAACATTTTCCCTCTATTTACCGTTAGGTGCGTACCTAGGTATTAAAAATATTTAGAAAATATATTTATTTATTTATAAACTTTATTGCACACAAACAGAAAATACAAATTTTACTTAATAGGAGGACATTTGACAAAAGGCGACTTTATTGCTACAAGCAATTTCTTCCAAGCAACCCATACAATCAATGACATAGTTAAAAGTACTAGGGAAGATTATGTACACAATAAAATAGAATACATTATAAGTATAATATAAATATCCACATTATTTAGCCAGACGATTTTAAACGATCCCTACTAAAAGGACGCTGACGTTGTAAAATGAACGCATTGTCAAATTTTTATGAAATTAGTTCAGGCGGTTTCATGACGTTGATGAATGAGGCAGGATATGTTTTTAGGTCTATTAATATGCAATATTTACATTAAAGGTGCCTAAATTAATAAATAAAATGTACAAACCATTAGCCGCGTCCAGACCGACCGAGCGCGGCTCGCGAGTCCCGCTCGCGAGCCATTAGTTCGGCCGGTGTGGACGGCGCTCGGGCTTCCTCGGGCGCACGTTGGCTCGGCCGAGCGCCGCTCAGCCCCGAGCCATGCGTTGTCGGTTTTTGGCGATGCTCAAAGGCGGCTCAGTCTGAGCTGCTCGCCCGGTGTGGACGGACGTAACGACGCTCGCGAGCCAGAATCAAAAATGGATAAAGAAGACAGTATTCGCTTAATACAACTTTACGGAAGCTTCAAAATGTTATGGGATTCGAAAGATCCAGATCATTTAAATAAAAATTTCGGTTTTGGTACAATTTTTTAATCCAGATTTTTTGTTTCTTTTTTCTTTTTTTTATGATATATCCAGACAACACAAGCGCCGCAGCAGCTAATAAAACGTGGTTTTCCATCGTTATACGGAGATAAACTGAATGCTCAAACCGGCTCACCTTGGCTCGCGAGCGCGCCTCGGAACTTTTCACAAATAGCTCTGGTGTCACGGCTCGCGAGCAGGAAGTCTGAGCGCGGCTCGCGAGCCGCGCTCAGCCGGTCTGGACGCGGCTTGAATGAGCAAATTCTATTCAAATTCAAATCCATGTTCTCAACTTATGTTTCAAAAATATTTACATAATTAAACAAAGCTTAGATAAGTCTATTTAAAAGAAAATTTTTTTACTCAATAAGGCTCACTAAATACAGCTCTTACTGGAACTAAGGAAGAATAAAAAAGTGTTATAGTATACATTGATTAACAAGTAAGTCTATACTATTTTTCCATTGATCTTCAACCCGCAATACAAAGGGAAACTAACCGCTGCAATTACTACCAATCAGTCAGCCATGCTAATCTATCAATATTCATTCAGATGACATACTATATTCATTACTTTACAGCTTTGCAAATTTACATGATAAGAACCACCTAATAATAGCTATAATGGTATGGTCCATGTTGCAAAGTTTATGATATGAGGCGAGATGGTTAAATTTGCCTATTTTGAAAAAAAAAGCATAACTTTTAAACTCAAACTCAAACTCAAACATTTATTTATTCAATTAGACTTCTTCTAGAAGCACTTTTGTCATTACATATTTTTAACATTTACCACCGATTCGGAAAGCAGTATCTACGGAGAAGAAACTCCATAGTTGCTCTTTTTAATCATGTCAGTTTTACAATTTAATTTTACAAAATACATAATATTATGTAACATTACTATCATAATATGCCAAAGAACGTTTAGTTTATCAGTTCGAATATGTAGAGTTTTATCGTTACGTTATTCAGTTTTCATTTATGCGGACCACCAGCTTTACTCACTTACTTATTATATCACTAAAATCACATACATTTCGGACGAGAAAATAATTTTTGCAATCGGTCTGGTAGTTCCTGATACTATCGCGTTCAAACAAACATTCTATTGCTTTACATAATCAGTATAGATAAAAAAATCTAGTTGTAGTTCCTATGATTAATACAATAGCACTGTGGAATACAGACTTGTTTGACCGATACATCTCGATACCTACGTTACAAGCCGGAGCCGAAATCAATATTCATATAGTCTGACTATGGAATACATGTAACGCGTATGTATATGTCGTGGCCATATCGTAAATTTGCTCATTTCATGATATGACTGGCCATTTCACGAAATGGTCGCATTTCGTGAAATGGCCAATTTAGTTTGGCCACATCATGATGTGGCTTGAGCAGATCAATGATAAGAAATCGTTTCACGATATGGCCAACTAAACGCGCGGTTTTTTCATGAAATGATCAAAATTATTTGATCATATCGTAAAATAGTTACATTAATCATTGGTAGAGGCGCTGCAAGCTCTGTGTTTATGTGATAAGATGGCGGCCGCTGGCGAAAATTTAATTATTCGCAGTTAAAAACTTCATAATTCGTTTAATAACAATATGAAGAAAGTCATAGCAAAGAATTTACGACGGTTCGAGTACTATGGAAAATGTGGATATCTTATATGTATTGAAGAAAAAATGCGTCTTAAATAAAATAATTTAAGACGCATTTTTTCTTTTAGGATATATATTTATATATCCTACTATTGTATTATAATTGTTTGTTTTTTAAAAAGCGATTCGCTTCTGGCACTCGCCGGCCGCTGCCGCGGCACGCTCGCTTTGCTCGCTCGGCTCGTGCGTTGTTTATCAAAGTCTAACCTAACCTAACCTAACTGTTTTTTATTGCAAAAACGATTCGCTTCTGGCATTCGCCGGCCGCTGCCGCGGCACTAACTTAAATGACATTAAACAAGTTTTTAGAATATTCTGAATTTTAATATTTTATGGACTCTTTATATTTTATACGATCTGGCCAAATGTGGATGGCCAAATCGTGAAACGTTGACGATTTAACGATCTGATCAAACTATGTTGGCCATTTCATGAAATGCGACCATTTCGTGAAATGATCGGTCATATCATGAAATGAGCAAATCTACGATATGGCCACGACATATACATTATTCTAGATCCTTGCAGGTACACATTATGCATAATAATTAATAATATTCTGTATTTTACACAAAGTTTAAATAAGAGAACAACATTGAGCTTACAACGAGATTTTTTCTTCTAACCACATTATTAAGCTCTTAATTCTTAACATTAACTCAATATTATCAGTTAATTTTTGTTTAATTCCATTATTACCTTGCTGCCAATCACTGCGAAGTTTTCTCTCATCAATCTAAAAGCAATACGAATAAAATCAAGACAAATTTCCAAATGATTTTTCATATTCACCCAGCCTTTACCTGCCTCGAGGAAGGTGATGGAGGTTTTGTGCTCCGAATACGAAATGAGATCAATGTATGCGGTTATGTCGATTGAACCAAAGGGTCCGTTCATTGCAAAGCCCCGTTAAACATAAAGGTACATTGGAAAGGTTCTTATTAAAAAGTAAAAGGATGTTACCAACTTAAAGTGCTAAAGTTACATGCGCCAATGAGAGCGAGGTTTTAATATCTGCCGTAAACAGTTTGTTCATTAAAAATATGAGTTTAATCCTCATCATTTTATCATAGCGTAGTAAAGAAGAATCTGCTGTATATAGCGTATAAATAAAAAATGAAAAACTGTATCATTCATAGGATGGTAAGACGATTTGTTAATAAATTTCCATCGTGACAATTTCAGACTTCGTCAGAAATACTACTTGTATATTAATAAGCTAAATTATATCCACCTTATAACGTATTTGCATAATAATATTACTTATAATTATGGTCGCCTGACTGGTCGGCATGAAATAATTGACACGACTCATAGCTTTCAAGACGGATAAAAGTTCATGAAAATGGCTTTTATAGGTCTTTCTAGGAACTTCATGTTGTTAAAATATATTTGGCGACGCCTACGATGACAGGGTTTTTGAACAAAAATATACAACTAAAGGACGATGACTTTACTATTACGACTACTTCTTTTATTCACAATTTTAAGCTATAATATTATACGGTTATAATGTGTATAATGAGCACATTTTAATCAAATCTTCATACAAACTTTATGCGGTATGTTGGCAGTCGTCGTTGGCCTATTAAATCTATGGTAGATTATATATGCAGTTACATTTTAATTACGAAGTTAATTAAAGTTAGTTGTTGGCAGTATGTAATAGATATTGTAGATATTCAATACTGACTCTATATCTTTTTCTTCTACCTATAATACAAGCCATAACTTGATTTTAAAAAGTATTTACTAATTATATGAGTAAAAAGGTTAAGGTTATTAACGCTCCAGGAGTCGCACGTCGATTCTTCAGTTGCCTCTTTTTCACTCACGATATCTTTGAATCATGCTTTAAAAATCGTTAGTGTGCAGTTTTTTAAAATCGAATGTTTTGTTGGTCACCGAACTACCTATACCCTTTTATTTATAATATGATAGCGATAAGCCCTGACCCTAACTCTACAGATTCGCCCGCATAACTATTATTTATATAGGGTCAAGAAGTCGGAACAAAACAAACATCTACAAATCTATGGCTAGAGTGTTGTTGACACAGCAGTGCTTATATTATTGACTAGCGGTCTGCCCCGGCTTCGCCCGTGGTACGTATTTACGTTTTCTCTATAAGAACCATCCTCGTACTTCAAGGAATATAATAAAAAAAGAATTATCAAAATCGGTTCAGCCGTTCACACGTGATGCCGTGACAACGCGAAACGGATAGCTCCCGCCGCGAAGCGCGTCGAACGCGGCAACCGATACACAAAAATAATCCTTATGGCATGATTCTGCATTCACGCGCGATGACTTATAGCGTATTTCATGTATAACTTTGGTGTTTCTACACCGATTTACATGATTCTTTTTTTATTGAATAGGTAATAATGTTAACTTTTTTTAATTAGGGATGAGTGAGAGTGTTGTAAACGTAAGAGTAGACAAATATAATCAAAAAGCTCCGAATTGCTAAGCTATTGAAGTTTCACATGTTATTGTGAGTCAATTTTAAAAGATAGACATATGCTGTCTAGGAATTTATTTTTATATAATAATAATAATTTAAGAACATTTGTGTCGTACATGATTTCTATGTAGCTTTAACCATTAAGGCTGCACACGCGACGGAAGCTTAAAAAATGGAGTACCTAACTTCTCCCGTTTTCCCAATATTTCCCTTCACTGCTCTGCTCATATTGATCGTAGCGTAATAAAAAGTATACTATAACCTGCCCAGGAGTATGAAGAATAATTGTGCCAAATTTCGTTAAAATCCGTCGTGTAGTTTTTATTTCTATAACGAATATACAGACAGACAGACAGACAGACAGACAGACAGACAGACAAAAATTTTACTGATTGCATTTTTGGCGTCAGTAGCGATCCCTTAACACCCCTTCATAGTTTTTTTTTAAATATATTTCATGTACAGAATTGGCCTCTCTACAGATTTATTATAAGTATAGATGAGTATAATTTATAGCATTGGACTGTATTGGGGAGACACTGAGTGTAAGAATTTATGTTCTCCGCGCTGGGCGTTCCGTGACTAGGTACTAATTTTTTAGTTGTATTCCGAAGGGTGCTTTATTTGCTTCGTAAATTATTGGTTATTTTGGTTAGTAGAGTGGCTATATTATAAGGAAGACTTATTTTATACATCGATAAGAGTTTGTTGTATATTCGAGTTATATATTTTCTAAGTATTAAATGTCGGTCCTGCCAATGTATAAATAGCTATAAATAGTGGTGAAAAACGATATTATATAATACTAGCGGTCCGCCCCGGCTTCGCCCGTGGTACATATGAAAAATAGATGTTGGCCGATTCTCAGACTTACCCGATATGCACAGAAAATTTCATGAGAATCGGTCCACCCGTTTCGGAGGAGTATGCAGACTAACATTGTGACACGAGAATTTTATATATAAGATAATGTTTTTTACAACCAACATAACTTTTTCCACGAAACTTAGTGCACATACAATGGCTTACTGCATTTTGGAATATAAATATTTCGCTTTCGAATCTCGCTATTACATTATTAGATCCACTTCATTATCCAACAGACATTATGCAAGTATTTATAATTTATTTATAATACTTTATTGTACAAAACAATGTAAGGAAATCTAGTACAATCTAATAAGGTAAATAAAACATACTAAATAAATGATCCTTATTACATTAAGATTCACATAAGCGAAGTCAAGTAAACACAATCATTAATTACCATCAAATTCCCTTCTAATTCCCGATGCATCAAGAAAAAGATTTATTGGTGCGGCATAAAAAAGCGTACGGAAGTTGTAAGAGGATCTGGGCGAAAAGTAATGTGCCATGAAATTACGTGTTTACCTACTTATCTAGTCAGATAGAAAATTGGCATCCAAATCCAACGCGGCCATTTGCCAGTGCGAACGGCGTTTGACGGCCCCTGTTTTTTATTTTTATCAAATTTAGAGAGGGAGGATTAAAATCCGTTTAAAGTTATTGTATGGGGTTCATTATGTTTGCTCCGAATAAAATTTCAACATTGGAAATCTCAAAATAAAAAATGAAACAAAATTCAACTTATAGTTTAAACAGTTAAAGATAGAAGGATGGAAAGTTGAATGGAAACTATAGAAGGTAAAACGTATTACAATAATATTGTATAAGTAAATAGTAGCACTAATGTAATACGACATAATCAATACTCCATTCTTACGGCTTTCTAGCTTGTCATTTAAACATTTCCCTTAAAAGCTTTCAGGCACGTACATTATTAATGCAATTGAAAAGTATTTACATTATTTAAAGTATGGGCAGTGGAACTGCATAAAAACGTATAAGCTACGAGTACAGTCGCGCACACTCACATTTAAAGGTTTCAATTTTATATATCAAATTGGAAATTGAAATGTATATAGAATCACGTACTCTTGCTAACTGTACATGTCACGTGGCGGTACTCTGTCATCGACGAGACAAATTGACACGCATGTCTGCCGTTTTAATTACCATCTTTTATCGAACGGTTACAACTGAAATAAACTTTAATGAATCTTAACTGCTTATGAAATTTATTATCGAGTTTTAAACTTTGCTAATTGGACGAAACTTAGTGAGATTTTACGTGAATGTGGGGAGTTAATTAATGTATGTGACAATGATAAGATTTCTTCAACAAATGTTATATTATACTGACTTGGAACTTGGTTTCTTGTCTGTATAATGAAGGGAAGAGGTAAGGTAAGGTTTTGGTTTGTACAAATAAGCTTTTAAAAATCTGATTATAATTTAACATACTATGATGACTCTTATCTTATTCTATAAACTTCAACATAATAATTAAATAGCACTAATTTTGAGAAACTTAAAATTCATTTCAGTCAGTGTTGTATTTGTTTTAACAAAAACACTTTAGGTATTAATTCCGAAAAAATACAGGAGTTCACAACTTTAATAGACGATTTATAACAAATCTTCAATCAATTATTTCTCAATAATCGACAAGGCATATTCGACCATTATGAAAAAAACAAAAGCTATAATATCAAATAAAATTGTTTAACATTAATTGAAATAACTTTTGATAAAAATAAATCTATAACTACTGGTTACAAAAAATATCGTACGTCAATATTCCATGCTATAAAACTCAAACAATCGTCAAAGATTATATTATATCACTATATATTATATTCGCTCTCATTCAAAATTTAATAAAAACTTGCACACAATTGCATTTTATAAATATGAACCACCTCCTTTGTACAGTGGTAAATGCATAAAATTTAGGCGCCTGAATTCGATCCGCGATATATAAAAATGATCACCTACTTATCTGTAAAAAAATATGTGAAACAGATATATTTTTTTTACTGAAATAAACTCAAAGAAATAACTTATAGTTGAGTATTTTTGAGTTTTGAGCTATTGAATTTTATAAGCGGTAAGGTGGCCTTTTGTACTAACTACCTATAATATATTATGTATTTTACAAATTGTTATATGTGGTACAATAAATAGTTAAATAAATAAAGAGGTAATGCATCTACCCAATAGCAGACAAGGGGACATAGGACTTAACATGGTATTAATGCACCAGACAATTATACCTACCTAGCTTACAAATCACTTCAAATTTTCTTACAAACTATCTGTCTGCCGATGCACGAGCTCAGCTGTATTATACAAGTTCCCCATTATATTCATTACCTACTTCTTGACATATATTTACTGTTCCTTTGTTTCTTGCCGTAGCGCAGTCGCTGTATGCACAGAACTTAACTGTCGACGTTTGTGAACGTTTAATTATGCCGATGTTATGAATGTAATGGTATTATTTTTAATAAAGTTGTGTTGTAAAGTGATAGAATCAACTGAGTGATGTAAACGATTATATGTAGGTATATTTTTTGTGTGGATGGAGGATGTTACCGATGGATTTAAAAGAAAAAAAATACAAAGAGAACTGAATTCACTCTATCAAACACGTAATTTAATATAGGTACATATTCATTAAAAATAGTTAAAGGCTTAAACATACTATCAATGTAAAAAAGAATTAGGTACCCTTGGTAAACAAGAACATACATTTGAAGATAAGTTCAAGCCTTCAAAATATAACCTGAATGCTAATGCTTTAACCATCTAGTAAATTCATATAAAAATTACATTTATTACACGAATTAGAAGCAATTGTGTTTAATGATTTCATGACCCACACGAATTACCCCACAAAACTATTAATTCATGATTTCCCTGAAGTTTTAAACCCGCAAAGGGCAATGCATATTTATTTTCATCTATAACACTACAAGAAACACGGGAAATAATTTTATGGCGCCATTACGTATAATATGCAAATATCGAAGTCGCGTGGTTCCAGTGACCTGAAATATCGAATGGTTGGCCACCACCTCAAGAACACAAATCTGGGACACGATCTGAACGTATCACGCTATTTAACGTTTTCCGACTTTACGTAATTATTGTTATTAGTTTACTGGAACCGTGCGAGAGCTTAATCCAGCACTCGCATGAAAATGTAGTGTGCAAACATTTTTACTAAATTATAGCTTTGATACATTATTTTACACGTAGTTGTGTTGAATTTTGTGGAAAACAAAAAGTAATAAAAATTAAAGGGTAGGTACTCATTGTTATATACATAATAATGATTTTATCACTGAGATTCGTAAGCATTACAACAATTCAAAATTTACATAAAAGTACAGTCCTCGTATATTCATTTATTAATTTCATTTCAATATTATAAAATCATTGAAGTATTTTGATAATATACTTCAAAATGCAACCACTTAAGTTAAGTTAAGTTCGCAACTTACGTATACCAGAATATAAGATAGCAGTACGAGTATAATTATGGCAAACTTATTGAATTTAACTGTGTTTCTCGGTTAATCCTTCTCAAGTCCAAAATACTAATGATCTTCGGTGTTCGGGATAAACTTTGGCACTTAATGTATTTGCTACAAAGTGAGTCTACTCACTGAACTACTGCAATAGCGTAAAATACTAGGATATAAATCAAAGCTTACACCAAAACCTAATGACGTGGAGTTAATATTTATGTATCTGTTTCGACTAGAAATTGAAGCAATATGTTAGAATTTATCGTCCGCAGAGCTATGTGTGCTGGCGACGTTCGAGAACTACACTTCGAAACTAATTCAAGGCAAATCTATCTTATTCCTTGTAAGGTAAAACGTATTCTGGCGTGGGGAAGTTTTTGAAAGAAAAGTATTTTGTTCCTTTGTTGTTATATCGTTTCTGTTAAGCTTTATCCACCGCGGTAATCCAGATTGGATGCCGTGTGTGTTTTTTGTTATTGAATATTTCGCTTATCAGGCCCGATGTAGATTTTACTTTACTTTATACCTAACATTGGTATCATCTTAGGAAATATTACTGTTTTGAAAGATCTATTAGTGGCTACTAGTGCCTTAGTAGTCATTATCGAGCATTATTAAAAAAAGTAAAATATAGCCCATATTTTCTTTTTTTCTACCCCGAACTTAAATAACTAATAGGTAACTAGTTTTTTATTCGGTTTTCATTTAACCGGTTACATCTAATTAATCAAAAAGTTTTAAATCGCGATTTTGTTGTATAAGCTCATTATAATGTTACGTAACGTTGTTATTTCATTCCTCATCAAGTATTATCAGTCTTCAAAACGATTTTTAACAAGTCATTACGCCGAGTTGATGTTTGTCTAAGATATCGGGGATAACTTGTTTTCTCGGATCAAAAGGCAGAAATGTTTTTCCATTTTTCAAGGTGGTGAATAATTTGATTTCCAAAGAGGGTTGGGAGTTGATTTTAAATTTAACTTCTCTTAATTCAGTGGGGCGAATGGATTTTTTATTTACCTCCGAACATTAACTGTTTATTTCGACTTTGAATTATTTGGACAGATTAAACGGGGAGTTTAATAAATTCCGTTTTCCGCTCGCTATAAATTCGAGTTAGGTTAGGAATTGTAGATTATGGTTCTAGACTTATGCGGTAAGGTAATTACCATGTACTGACTATAATGCGTCGGAATTTACTACAATTGACTTTGTGTCACATTATATCTCGGTGCCTCGGTTCTACATATCACTGAATAGCTATTATGGCAGTCAATGGAAAGCATTTATAGGTGAAATCTAAGGATTTAGAAATTGTATGCTTTGCTAAATTATATACATTGACTTATAAGTAGGAGGATAATTATTGTAGAGAAATAAAAATACAATAGTTCAAGTTATATAGTAAAAACAAGCAGATAAAATTAGCAAATGAAGTAGGTATATTCGCGTTAAATAGCGTTGCAACATATTAAAACGTTACTATTGAACGACTACATATTTTAATCGCTCTGATTTTGCCAAAATGTAAAGGAATGAAAATTAAATTCTATTTAAAAAACCAATTGCCTCTTATTTGATTTATCCAGAGATCCCTCGAGGATAACGCAGCTGTAGACATCCCGCGTGAAGACTTATTTATCGTTGTTCAAAACATACAGAATGGTAATTCCCACACTTTATACGCCTATTTAAGAATGCTTAAGGTGTGTAAATAAAATAGAAGCCGCTAATGGCCTCGTAACGTACATTTATTTATAAGGGTGTTCGTATGTCTAATAAGTTTCGATGTTCGTAACATTTGTATGTAATTACCCATTCTGCGTTTATTTCCTCGCATATTTTTGCTTCGGTGAAGGATATGGGGTTTTGTTAAGGATGTGTTGCTGTTGGAAATAATAAATGTTGGAGAGTATTGCTTTGAAATACATTCTTAAATAATATTTATGGAATGTATTTGTTTGTTAAAGTGTTCTGAACATTACTTGAATATAAAAAGTGGAAAATATCAGAACATTTTAGGTATACAAGTTATTGATGATGTAGAGTTTACGTCTTATTCTTTACGGCATATAGCTCGGAGTTGAAAGTATTATAACTTACATTTTACACTATAATAACTAAGTATGTATACAAACATTTCGATAAAAATACACGAAAGAAACCAAGTTTTCCTTTCCTCATACATCTTAAAAAAAATTAACTGCTAAAGTAACGCAAAATTGCTGTAATATAGTAATGTGTATAATGTGTATATAGTACCTTATTTAATTTCAAAATATAATCCATAAAATGAAACTAACCCTCTAAACTGCACTATGGCTCCAACAATGAAACGAATCCGACATAATTTTATTTCCTCGAAACACTATCATGCCTTTATTATAGAATTCACTAGAAATCTGCCTCGGAAAACAAACAATTCTTTGCAACGGAAAAATAATAGTGCTTTTGTTCATACTCCAATTTTTATGTAAGTTATTGATAGGACTTTTAGCATTGCTCTTTTTTACGACCCTACAATTGTTTGTCATGTTTCCATGGGGAAAATTTATGGCGATGCACAATGGACCAGTTCGTATATTGGAAGCCATTTCTACGTAAATAAGAGAATTTATTCCGTCGAAATGAATGAAACGAGATGAGCTATTGTCTCAGTTATTTAGGGGATATTACAGAATTAGTGACGCTAATCACGATGCTATATTTTAATTCTTGAATAATTTAGAGTAAATAATGTTCTTTTATTTTGGGCTTTAGCTTTGACAAATTTTCTTTAAAAATCTTAATAACAAGCAAGGTTCTATTCAATTAGTACGATGAGTTTCATAGAAGTTGTAATGAACGCTGTATTTTTTTTAGCCCTACACTGTAGTCACGTGGTCTAAATGTGTAATCCTCACTGGACAAAATTGCAAATGTCTAAAAATCGAATAGCTCCAGTTATTTCAAATGCAAATGCCATGCAAAAGCCATGCAAATGCAAATGCCATACCATGCAAATGCCATGCCATACAAATGCCATGCCATGCAAATGCCATGCCATGCAAATGCCATGCCATGCAAATGCCATGCCATGGAAATGCAAATGCCATGCCATGCAAATGCCATGGACAATAGACATGCCGGTGGCACGGCCGCAGGCTATACCGCCGGCTGTGCCAGTATTTAGTACTTTGGTATTTTGGTCGGTAACATGACCACATGAGTAGAAACTTTCTACTCATGTGCCATGACTGCGTTAGAGCCCGAAATTGAAACACACGAAAGGTGTGCAGTACTTACGTGCAAAAAGATTATATGTTTTGAAATTGTAATTGCTTATTTTGTTTGCAAAATACTGATTAGACTAGGTTTTTTATGCATATATTTTTTTGATCTCATATTATGATGTGTATTAT
>CAJQZM010031830.1:0-12300 GCA_907164665.1 Colias nastes | reverse complement strand
TACTAGGAGGACTCATCCATTTTCTGTATATGAAAACTGTGTGTATGATAAATAAATATATTTTCATTTTCATTTTCATTTTCAAAACAAGGCATTTATCTTTTGGGTGTGCATCGCGTTGAGAAAATATGAATTGTTATTCCGACCAAACCGTCATTTTCAACACCTAGGCGAGTTGTGACAGTCTGTCACAACTCTCCTATCCATAAATATACCATTGCCCAAAGCTCCGCGAAGAAAAAATAACCAACCTAACCGACGTAAAGTCAAATCTGCTGTTCTTACTGATACTCCCACTTAGGATGAAATTGCTGCAATAGAGGCTAATAGGAAGTATAAGAATGTCAAGAAGCGTGTCTTAAGCGAAGGAAAGAAGAAAATAAAAACTGTCAAGAAGACTCATAAGAAGAAGGGGCCAAGTGATGACGAAGAAGAAGCAGAAAATAATTGTTATTGCTTGGTTTGCCTTGAGACCTACGCTAACAGCAGATCGAATGAGCAGTGGGTCCAATGCCTAGAATGCAAAGGTTGGGCACACGTGGATTGCACTGGAGACGAACTGCATTACGTTTGCCATAATTGTGATTCAGATTAAATTAGTAAATAAGGATATTAGACTGATTTTAATAATAATACTTAGGATTGATCTCAATACGATGCCATATTAGTTACTTAGGCCTATAGGCTATAATTACTTGTTATACGAAAATTATTAACTATGTTACATTTTTTTATACCAATTGATAGGTAATTAAAGACCTTTTTTGCTAAAAAAATACGTTTGATTCATTTATATTAAGTTAAATGATATTTTTATGCCTAATATAATGCTGTCACAACTTATCTCGGTACCTGTCACTACTTACCTCGGTGGTAGGAGAGTTGTGACAAGAGGAGTGGTCTTTGATTTTGTTGATTTTTTCATAAACTATAATATTTAAATAAATTTCGGTAATTGTTTTGAAAACACAAAATATGAGGCCAAATTATGTTCTGATGATCATAGCTAAGAAACGTTTTTTGAGCCAAATACGGCGCCTGAAGTGAAAATTGTCACAACTCTCCTAGGTCTCCCCTACGCGCCAACACGCTCTCTAAATCGTTTCTAAGCATTGCTGTAACGAATGATCTAATTTTTTCGTCACAGCTACAAATCCCACATAAATCAACGAATAATTGCACCCAGTTGCAGTGTAACCGACATACATTCTGACCTGAAATTATATTATCATATCTCATTGTCCAACATTATAAGATCATAAAAAGTGGTCGATCGTGCCGCGAGTTCCGATATTTTGTACAGTTATTTAACGTTGTTGCACGTTTATACGATATCGTTACGATTTAGATTATCGGATGATATAATATAATGGTCGTAAGTTTAATGTAACAATTATGTAGAATACAGTTACAAAGAATGTTAGTTGTAAGATGTCAGTTGATTATATGCAGGTCAGTTATCTTTTTCACAAAGTATACGCATAACATACCTACTAAAAAACTTAATACAGAAGACTGTCAGTCATTATTTATGTTTGTCTTATTTCAATATTTGTTTTGTTAAATTATATTCAATTTATCATACGGATAAATACTAACATTTTTCCATTCAAATTTCAACGTATGAATAAAACATATTGAAAGAAACACATATATCGCACCGACAAAATGTAAACGGTTCCATTCAACGTATGAATAAAACATAGAAATAAACACACATCGCACCGACACAATGTAAACGGTCGTCACGTCAAGTTTCGTAGAAAGTAAACAGTGGCTTGAAAAGAAGATGTTTATAAGAAAAGTACAGTTTTAATTCATTTAAGTATTTCAGTACCGGTGGTTATGTTCCGCTTTATCCGTATTCGGATGAATTATGTTAATCGCGTGTTAACTCGCTCAAATCAAGATTATTATCGGATTATATTTTGGGAACAATGTTAAATTTTGAAAGCCATTTCAAAGTAATAAGCATTTTTTTATACATATTAGCTTCAATAATTAAACTGCATAGGTAGGTAGGTCAGCAACTACCTATATCTAAGTACTTATTATTATTTTAATTATTCCGACTTTTAAGGCGATAAATATCGTAAACCATGTTTTTTTTATATTTAAGGTACCTATACTTAGTACCTTATGATGATAAAATACTAAATAGTTACGAAGATCATCATAAAAGTTAAAAAAATCTGTTTCCAATATTCAAGTCGTATCTTGTTTTATATGTTTACAAATTGTTACTTATAAATTATAATAAACCATAAATTAAATGATAAATCGCTTAATTAATACAACATCTAACAAATGAGTAGAAAGTTTTGGCGCGAAGATGAAATAATGCGCGGGCATGACAGCGCATTTTATCAAAATGGCGTCACCTCGTCCGCGTCCGCGTCGTCTTGTTACGAGCTTTTCACATACCTTTCAGTATTAACTATTAACTAATATAATGGCATAAGAAAAAGATAGAGCTTCTGTGCCGAGCACACGTACACGTGTCAGAAGACTCAGAAGTGAAACTTCTTTGGCAAAATTCAAAGATATACTAAAATCGTCGCCTTACTCCATGACGTGACAGTATTGACATGACGCAACCGTGAAATACTCCCAACGCGCCTAGTATTATAATCCCATAAGTTTGGTCTGTTTTCAAAAGGAATATTTTTTATCGCCGCGTTGATCGATAATTGTTTAATTAGAACCAAGTTGTTCATGAAATTAGCGCATTCAACGAAACAAAAACTATACTTTTCTCAGCTTTATAGTTAAGAGTATACATAAAGGAATATTATAATATTTCCTATTTCATAGTGTCATAAAGGCATAGCTCGATAGAGTCGTTAAAAAGAACATCGGACACACACATCAACGTGGAATTTATAGGTACCTACTTACTATTTTAAACAGATTTACGTGTAGGTCAAGGTCACTTTTTTTATAAAAAATATGGAACAAGTCCAATACACGAGAGATGTTTTCTAAATATACACATTTATTCATATCAACCACTAGCGGTCCGCCCCGGCTTCGCCCGTGGTGCATATTTACGTTTTCTCTACGTCATAAGAACCATCCTCATATTTCAAATTCAAATTATATTTATTTGCAAGAATGTAGTTACAAATTATAGATGTTTTAATTTATTTCAAGGAATATAATAAAAAAAGAATTATCGAAATCGGTCCACCCGTTCACGCGTGATGCTGAGACCTAGGAAAACGGGTTTCATTTTTATATATACGTATACATATAAGATATATCAACAGTTACAATTATTCGTGACCGTAATACAAAATTGCTCCAACTTTAAACAACAGATTGTCAAAACTAACCTCATAAAGAAACATAAACATTATCATTACATATAATTTGTATGACCAACAAGTTACATAAATTTAAATGTATTATTCTAAGGTATTATTATATTACGTGACTCTCTAGACAAATAAAATGACAATGTAGAATTGTACCAAATAATTTACTACTTTCAAATGAGAAGATAATTGAACAAGAAAGGTAGATAATTATTATTTTCACAACTTACGATTTAAAGATGCAAGAGAAATATTATAATTAATGTATGAAATTTTCTAATCGAAGAATAAACTTGAATGAAAAATATCTTCTAACCAATTGTTAGTATATGAACCATATTAACACTAGTCACAAATTTACACACATTCGGTGTTAGATAGCCCATTTAATCAGTTATCGACAAAGGTTATAGGCTATATATATCATCCCGTTAATACCAACAGGAGAGAAGCCACGCGGGTGAAACCGCGGGGCGCAGCTAGTTTTCTATAATTATTTACAAAAAATTTCATACACTCCACTATTTAATTAGAAGCAATCAAGCAATCATCACATACTTTAATCTCGAACAAAACAATGAAATTCCCTTATGTGCAGCTCATCCAATCGTCATACCATACTTTCGCATCAAACCACATTACCTTCACGCGATTTTCTCCCCAATTACGGCGTTATAAAGACGAAATTTCCGTCAACCAATAAACATGTCCGCTACCGTGACGGTAGAAAGCAAATCTCTTTAATAGATCGCTTGAAATTCTTCTATATTGTCATGCGAAGTAATAACAGTGATTTCCGATAGAATTCCGATAATCTTATTAACTGAAAGTTTCTATAAAAAGATTTAATGCATTTGCGATGTGTGAAGTAAAATATAAGCGGCCAAGTGTGAACCGCGGGGTCAATAACATTATTGTATGTACTTTTGAAAATAGTGTTTTAAGAAAACTTATTGGAAGCGCTGTCTAAGTAAAATGAGATTTTTGGGGTTTGATAAAACAAATAAATTATAAATTAAAATGTACATATATACTATATACATATAAGTAGGTAGGTACATATATTATAAAAAATAATAATTAATATCGAATCGGAACATAACAGTATATACTGAAAAGTCATAATCGTACTTTTGAACCAAGTTATTTTCAAACTGAAATCTCAAATATATCTAGATTAAAAGTTTATTCAAAAGTTTAATACAAAATCAACAAACATACATATCTGGATAGTATTTATATTACACTAGAGGTCCGCCCCGGCTTCGCCCGTGGTACATATTTCGCAATAAAAGGTAGCCTATGTACTTTCTCGGGTATCAAAATATCTCCATACCAAATTTCATGCAAATTGGTTCAGTAGTTTAGGCGTGATTGAGTAACAGACAGACAGACAGAGTTACTTTCGCATTTATAATATTATAGTATGGATTAAGTAAGGAAACGAATACTCTTGTTACCAAGAACCACAAGTATATTCGCAAGCAAACACCAAAACAATAGCTTTAACTTCCCAGTACAAAACAATGGTTCCAAGTCATCAATATACAATATTAGTCCATACTCCATGGGTGTCATAATATTATGCAATATGACTCGGATACTTGGAAGGGACATTTCTCTGTAGAAAAGTTATTTAGGTCAGTTATTTAAGTGTAGGCATTTTTAGGGGTATACTCATACCCTATCCTAATGACGGCGAATATTCAGCCATTTTTGACTCAATTTGTGAAGTTGTTATTTATATAAAAGTATGTATGTTAGCTGTGGTACGTAAATACATTTATTCAACTGGTACACTTAATTTGTCAAAAGTATAAAAGAAAATCAAGCTGAAGAACGGCAAATACCTAATTGATTTAATATATTAACGGTATCTTGTTGAAATTGCTTGCTGGACTACTAAAATATTAATAAAATTGGCCTCGCTCTACACTAAGATACGCTTAAAACATCTGTTTCTTTAATAATATTATATACCTATATTAAAAACTAGCTTTCCGCCTGCGGCTTCGCCCGCGTTTTCAAAGAAAAACCCGCATAGTTCCCGTTCCCGTGGGATTTCCGGGATAAAACCTAGCCTATGTTACTCGTGGATAATGTAGCTTTCGAATGGTGAAAGAATTTTTAAAATCGGTCCAGTAGTTTATGAGCCTATTCATTACAATCAAACAAACAAACAAACAAACAAAGTTTTCCTCTTTATAATATTAGTGTAGATTGTGTAAATTCAATTTATAGAAATTACTAGATAACTGTCTACAAGGCACAAGCATATTATATTTATCTTCACTAGTGTACCAAATAAAGAGTAATGTGTCAATCCAGACTTATCTATCTCTGTGCCAAATTTCATCCAAACCCGACTAGCATTTTAATGTATCAGCCATACTAATATTTATTAGTAGTAATATCTTAGTAGTAGTAAACTCATTTAGTAATAGGATGTAATAACAAGTATAGAGGAAGATCAACGTCCGATCATAAGAAGGTTACCGAAATACCGTTTCCCTTAATTAATATAAGATTGTAATCGTTCCGTTCGTTAACTTTGTATTTAAATGTAGGTGAAATACATTTTATATCTAAACTTAAGAGGAAACATTTGTTTTTGTATGTTTGTAATGTTCACAAAAACCGATGGACCAATTTCGAGAGTTCTAAGCAGAAAGCTACATTTTCTGGAGTCACATTGGCTATATTTTATTGCGTTTTTATTCCCGGTTAGCCCAGGCAGAGCCGGGACAACTGGCTTGTCTAGATCTATAAGAATATTAATTTAATACATAGTTACGTATTCGTCTTTTAGTACGTATTTTGCCTTGAGGAGATCACTTATAAGCAATAAGGCAGCCTATTTAATATTAGGGTATGTTTTATTTTCTTTGTATGTATTATTTTCTGTGTCAGCATTAAAATAATATTTTCGTAATATTACGTAATTGTATTATTTCTGATAAGTATTTAATCATAATAGTTTATCATGCCATTCGGGGCGGAGACTTCAGACTGATCAAATAAATCAACGTTCATAAAAATTGGTCGAGCCATTCTTGAGTAATAAATGACGTAACTATCCTGACCTTGGTAGTTGGTATCATTAAAATGTCGAGGGATAGCAAAAAACGTCTGGCTAATAGTTTTTATCCGACTTAGCCAGAAGGAGACTAATGTTTTTAAATTTTAATGTATGTTTGAATCTTTATTTTATTAATAGATTTGAACTTGGGAAATTAGACTCGTATTTAGCTTAATATTATAAATGATATTTTAAATGCAGAATTGTAAAAAATCTTAGTTTTCCAATTGTTTTTGTAAATAACTTTAGGATATCTATATCTACTAATATCACAGTATTACAGTGCTAATATTATGAAGCTGAAGAGTTTGTTTGTTTGTTTGTTTGTTTGAACGCGCTAGTCTCAGGAACTACTAGAAAAAATTTTACTTATAAATAGACATCTAATTGTTATAAGAGCTTTGAGTTACGTTTTCCTCATACAATATGTTTTAATTATATTATAGTTCTCTAAGAACCTGCGACCACTCATATAATATGCACTATGCATCCAACCATTTCACTTCCAAACCAAGGTTGCATTCACAATTTATTTCTAAGGCATTTAGAGTAACCTACTAACATTTAACTAAACAAATTATCATATTATAATACGAGTAGGTACGAGAGAAAAAACGCCTACTAACAGGGATGTCACTACTGAAAAAAAAGGCTTAAAATTAAAAATAATTTTCAAGTTTGATTCCAATCAATCACTAACACCCAGAACAAAAGATATAGGTATTCCATTCCGTTTTTAAAACTTTTTAAAGGTTTAATTATTATTTAACACAAGAAAGTGCAAATATTAATATTTAATATGAATATTTGTTTCTTCTTACTAATAATTTTACGGTCAATGCAATTAACTTAAATATATTTAAGACCTAGTTCATAACAATTTGTATTTAATAACAAACTCTTTGTGCCAGCCCTACTACGTCTAACCGCTATTGGGCCAACAATATTGTTAAACAGTCATCACCAATTTATAGCACCGTATTCCCTTCACATAAGGCTCAATTTCGACTGGCACAGATTTGTTTTGTCACGGTCAAGTACCTTTAACGTTATGATACCCTGGTAACGGGTATTGAGAAAAAAAATGTCGGAAGCATTACAGATGTAGTAATTGACTTTTTATGGGTGTTTAAAAAACTTCTGTGTGCTATTATGTATTATTAAATAGTTAAGAATCAGTAAAAATATATGCACGGTGTTTTTAATCAACTTCAAAACAGAAGATAGTAATTTTATTAAAGCGTGAATACGCATGATTGGAATATAAATTTATAATTTATATACATATATGTTACCGGAAATGTATGAAATCAAGGAATTGTATACCAATCCTAGGAAATGTGTACAATTCCGATACCATTTAGGAAATGTATATAATATTGTTTAATAAACTATTTAATGCATAGATATCCTAGGAAATGTATAATCTTCCTCGGAATTGTATACAATTCCAATATCGTATTAGGAAATGTATAAAGTAAATGATTTCTGTAATAAAACACGTTGTTATTTTTTTTTATTATAGCACTTATTGAGACAATCGGGTAACAGTCTTACTGTAAAATAATAATAATATGTTCATTACTAATTAACACATTGACTGCCATGTAGGGCACCGGTGACCGGAAGCGGACTTGTATTAAGGAGCCGCGTAGGACACCGGTGACCTCACGGTAAACCTGTTTTCAGAGATGATTTACGCGCCGTAGGACGCTTTTTCCGTAGATTTCTTATTATAAAGTGACCGGAATGGCGCTCAGGTGTAATACTTTCGCATGGTTTCTATGTAACGTAAGAATATTTTGAATTAGTGAAGGTAAACCTTCAATAACGTGAAAATGCCCAGAACATAAAATTTTTTCTTAATTCAAACGTATTTATTTAAAAATGGTTGTGAATGCATTACAATAGGAAGAAAAATAAAAATAATTTAATTAATCTTTTTGTCTTTGACTGAGGTGCGCGGGTGCCCGGAGTTTAGGCCCGGATAGGTGACCGCACGGCGCCTGGTAACAGAAATCAACTTAATTATTTCTGTGCGCCATGTAGGGCACCGGTGACCTCGTGAAGTTTTTTTTAATTTTCTACGGAACCCTGCGTCCGATTGAACCCAAAATTTAATTCTATATATATCTAGACCTATAACATCAATTGGCACTAAAAAATTTTTTTGTGATTTTCGTCATTATTACTCTGGCAGTCAATGTGTTAACATTAATTCTTGAATCAACTTATATTCAATCAAATCAAATTTTCATTTGGTAAGTAGGTAATCAGTCCCCTCGTCCCGCTGTCCCCGTGTACATGTCGCAGTCGGATTGTATAATCCGCCGTATTACAAAATATGTAATATGCCGAAATTCGTCTTTTTCCAAAATTCTACAAAAAGACGGTCGCGAGCTGACGGAGCCCCACTTCGTGGGGCTCCTATATATATGTAGTTTTAAAAAACACGAACCTAATCTAACCCACCCCCTTATCCAAACCAAAAATTTCTGATTACGAATTTTAGGCATATTACAAAATGCCGGCCGTTTGTAATACGGCGGATTATACAATCCGTTATCCGACTGCGACATACACACCCCTCGTCCCGCGTACCTTCCAATATCTTAGATGTATTTTACATTTCCGATTGCTATTTAGGAAATGTATAGATTTCCTAGGCAATGTGTATAAAATAATTTATTTCACACATTTCCGTGCGATTTTAGGAATTACATACTTTCCTAGGAATTTTATACAATGACGGATTACATACATTTCCATTAACATATACATAGATTGAATAAAATGAAATAGCATTATAATGTATGTAGCTTTTTATAAAATGTAGCTATTACCTTCTATTCCAAGCGAAGCCAGAATACATAAACTTGTCATACCTGGAAAGAAAAGAAATATTTTAATTAATAATAATAGCGTTTTTTTTGTAATCTATGGTATGGGTTTAGTTTAAGGTTCCGAAATAAAAAATATTGTTTTATAAGTTTTTATAATAAACCAATAAAACCACACGTCATCTTCTACTCATGAGAATTTATCTTTATGATCTTCTTCTTTTTTTGTTTATGTTATCTTTATGATTGACAATTAAATATATTGATTGACAATATGACGATCATTCGAAGTAATTTAAATATTTTTTATCTATGTAATAAGAGCTGTTAGATTTTTGGTATTTTTACTGTTAAGGTTTCTTTTATTATTTTAAATGCTATATTACATTATTCTACATTAAGACGGCGTTACTTAGATTATTACAAAAGAACATTAAAAATGTAATATACAATTATCAGAGTTTCACCTGATATGGAATAATAAAAACTTTCTTTGAATTACGAACAGTATGCGCTCTCACGGGAATTCTTGCATTAGTTTTGATTAGTCTTTGTTCTATGGTGGCCATTTTGTTGAGAGCTTTTTTCGATTACATAATTCGCATAATTGCATGTTATAACATTTTTGTATGCAAAATAGTAGGTACATAACATGATGTAAAGTGATAATTTTTTGCTTATCTGATTTCAAACCTTTTTTTGCTTTTCGCGTTGCAATGGATCGGTTACAAGATATGATTTTTGTGTTTGGAAATAGCGAGGCTAGAGAATGACATAAGCTTATTTTTACCGTATTGAAAAATCTCATTCCAATAGGAATTTCCTTTGACTATGCGGTCGAAGTCGCGGGTAAAATCAAGTATTTGTATAGCATAACATTAAAGCTACATCACTGCCAAGTATTATCAAAATCCGTTCTGTGGTTTTCCCGTAAACGGGTAACAAACATACATTAGTAGGATAAGATAACATGAAAAAGAATTATCTTACCATTCCTATTATAAATATTGCTCGTTATTTTGAAAGCGATGTATTCAGTACTCAATAGTCGGTAGGTATATTATTTATCAGTCTGGCCCGTGACCTTATTCGCATGAATGTGCTCTTTATGAATAATATAATGAATAAATTGTATTCCTGTATAATAATTAATACTCGCAAAAATAGAAAACAAGTAGGTATATGAAATCATATTATATTTTTACTAGCTTACCGCCTGCTTTGTCTAAAACCTAATAAATTATATACTAAAACCTTCCTCTTGAAGCACTCTATCTATTAAAAAAATCCGTTGCGTAGTTTTAAAGATTTATCATTTAAGCATACAAAGGGACATAGGGACAGAGAAAGCGACTTTGTTTTATACTAGTAATTTTCATAAGGTTTAAATAGTTTATAATTAACTAACTATGTTGTTAAATTTAACTTAGTAGGTACCAATAAATAAACGTATCTAGACACGCGGCAGCGTGTCAAGCCGAGTTCAAGCGAAGAGAACTGGCGAGCAGCAGCCGTGTGTACTGTGTATATTTACACGAACCATTTCGAGCCAGTTTTCACCCCCTTATAACTCGAAAACTATTTAACCCTTAACACGGCAAGCCCTGAAATAATGTACCCAGATATGACCTGAATTGGTTTTAGTGATAGTTATTGATTAAAAAATACTATAGTAGAGAAAAAAATAGAACAAATTTTCTGTAAGTAGGTTTTTCAGGATGTCCGTTAAAACGGCCTTTGCCAAGAACCCCGTCTTCATTGCTGTCTCAAAAAACGGACAACGCTGTCATACAGCTTATAAAATAAGAATGAAAAAAAATATATTCACTTAATTTAACACAATAGAAAACAATTTCAAGTAGCATTTTATTGTTTTATTGTATCACAGTATTTTCAGTATTTATTATAACAAAAAATTCTTCAATTTTAACTAAATACCTAACAAATGATAATTGAGCCCTCTCGAGCTCAATCACACTATTTAGTTGTGTGGAATGTTAAATAACATTTATTATTTCGTGTCAAGCAACCTTTGGTTTCATTTAATACAAATAATAATGGTTTTTCTAAATGTGAAGTGATATTTGGCCGATGATTAGGACATTTAGACGAAATGCTTGTGGAGGTCGAGGAACTCCCGGTTCTATTGTAGACCCAACAGATTTAACTGATCTTAGATTATATTCGTCATTTTGAACTTAATTAAAAATAATTCTACATATAATTAAAGACTCTAAAGCAAGAAAATCCCATAAAAGTGATATTTTATTAAAGTACGAATCATGGCAACGTCCGTTTCTTGGGACATGCCAATGGGTTCTTAGTTACCTGTATCTACGGCACTGTCCCAAAAAACGGACCAGCTATATTTCGAATATTTTGTCATAGAATTATTTGAATATTTCATAATCTTTAGAGCAAAAACAACAGTTTATCTCACCTGAAAGTTAAATCAATAGAAATCAAACATGGAAACTATTTCATTAAAGCTATTATTGACCAGAAACACAAACCATCACTAATTCCGGGAATCCCTAAATTCAACAGTCACCTAGCACACGAATCAAATGTTCTCTATAATTGGCATGTAGGAGAAAAATAAAGGATTGTTATCGTACTTTCTCCAACGTAGTCAATTTTCTAGATTTTTTGGAACGTTCAAGATTTACACGGCAATAAGTACATGTACTAAAAAAGTGACAGAAAAGCTTTAAGGGTTAAATCTATTTGCAAAAAATAATATAAAATCCATTATCGCACTAGCTGCTGCTTTGTAACGGAGATAAATTTTTTTTTGCTCATTAGAATATAATGTACAATTTTTTTTCTTATACCACACTTTTAAGTAGATATTCATATTGCTTATCTATACTAATATTATAAAGAGGAAAGGTTTGTAATTATGTAATGTATGTATGGTTTTCACGCATAAACTACTGGACCGATTTCAAAAATTCTTTCACCATTAGAAAGCTGCATCTTCACTGAGCAACATAGGCTAGGTTTTATCCAGGAATTCCCACGGGAACGGGAACTATGCGGGTTTTTCTTTGAAAACGCGGGC
>CAJQZM010031826.1:0-18853 GCA_907164665.1 Colias nastes | reverse complement strand
TAGTGAGAAGACAAAATTGTTAAAATTTTTATTTATGATTATTTGCATATTTAAAAATAAGTTTAATGGAAGTAAACTTTGAAGAAATAATTTGTACCTTCACTTTTCTTTGCTGCATCATTTCAAATTGTTGCAAGTTTTGGAATGCCAATGTTGTAATAGAACTCTTAATTTCAAAGTAATTGTATTGTTAAAAGAGATAAGACTGAATGGTTTTATCATGCTGATCTTTTATCATGTAGATTCTCATGAAAAATAGATTAAAACTACTTTAATTACGTCAGCTTTCAACAGGAAAAAACTGCATAATAAATGCAAGAATAGCTAAATTGATAATTCCTCATAAAAAACTCAATTATTATAAATAAGCTTTGGTAGGTTAAAATTCGTCTCCTCTCAGAAAGAATATTTTTCCGCTTTTGCAACAATTTTCTTTGCTACGCTCCTCTTGGTCGTAGCGTGATATTATATCCATTAGTATATACCAATCTTTTTTCGATAAATGATTGAGAAGGTAACGCAAAAACAATTTTTCAATTCGGCACTTCCTGAGATTAACGTGTTCAACCAAACAAATTTTTCAGCTTCTTAATGTAGCTATAATACTTCTGAATTAAAAAATTGTGAACAAATACGTAAAATATTATAGCTCTATTACATTTGAAAATGTACAAAACATCGAACTATCTCCACAAACAAATATTACAAAACTGCAACCATATCTATTGTATAAATCGAATGTTGCAACTTTATAAAACCTGCATTACGTCAACACAGGGACATCGATCGAACTATGTAATATAGACGTTCTTACAATGACACGTGACTTATGAATACAAAATTCACCTTGATTTTTGTTTGTATTTACGTTTAATAAAACATGTGGATACCTGCCCCTAATTATGGTAATACCGTCCTATCCCAATATACAAGGATTTTCGCGATTTCTCAAGGCATATGGATTTTTTCGAGAACTTTTGAGTACAATGTTTGTTAAAAATTATAGCTGATTGTATTAAGTAGTGTAAGATCAGCACACACAAAGATCAGTGATAAACTACATAACCTAGTATTTTTATACTGTTAAAATCGAAAAGTAGAGTAACCGAAAAAGAAAGATTATTATTTTTTTCTTTTACTTAAATCGTGTCGTATCCGAATATAATTTGTGTATCTAATAGAAAGAAAATCCTATTCGACTTGATACTAATTAGTAAAATTTCATACGTTTATTTATATAAGAAAATATACACACAGCTATTTACGAAAAATAAGGAAATAACATTCTGACTATTTACTTCAAAATTGTAGTAATCTTCAATAAACAAAAATTGTTCAGTTGTTATATTTTGAAGGTTATATGCAATGTTAAAATAGTTGCATGTGGCGCCAAAGTGTATCCGACGTACAGATAATATAAACACGAAGCGCATTACCACAGATATGAATGTATTATAAAGCGGGTCATACACAGATAAATCTAAATAAATCAACACATATCCCTACATTGGTTGTGAAAGAATCCTTCGGATAATGCGAAAGGAGATTATATAGTTGCGTAGAGGCGATGCCCTGTGTGGCAATAGGGCCTTAGTCCAAATCTTCTTGATGTAAATAGATGTACTTATACCAAAAATATACCCCAGTGTTGACTTCATAAGCGAGTTGGTACGAGGGAAAAGATATCTTTTTATACATTCACATCTCTATAATAATATTATATCGACCGACGGCATTATTGAAATATATATGTATTAAATTGGACTAATAATGTTACTAATAATATTTTCGTTATGTTTTCTATAGTTTATAGTTATATACGGCTACATAATATATAAACTTTTTGAGTACCTACATATCTAACAGTTACCTACTAAACTATTAGGTTTGTAAAAAGTGATAATGTTCTATCTGTTATTCCAATTTTAATTTGGTAAATATCTTTGAACCGAATTCGGAATTAACTCTACTGATCTTATAACATAGCAATTGTATACTGATTCCATGAAGAACAAGAAAGTGTTATCCCGATTTATACAACTACGCCAGAGGAAATATGCTGTTGTTCGTGTGTAAGTAAGAAAGGATTGTATTTCCATTCGATGGTAAGTATAAACGGATGGATTTTATCCGAAAGGTATATCTTAACACCTCTGTCCCATCAGGATATGTGTTTACTGTTTTCAATAATTTAGATAATTTAGCATTCCAACAAATACTAAGGTAATAAGTAAAAAATATTATTATTAAATTATTCTAAAATTGGTCTTAGGGTGGTGATACTGCCTGGCCTATAACCTTCCTCGATAAATGGGCTATCTAACACCGAAAGAATTTTTCAAATCGGACCTGAGTAGTTCCTGAGATTAGCGCGCTCAAACAAACAAACTCTTCAGCTTTTATTAGTTTAGATTACCTATTACAACAAGAATTGAGTAAGTATAATATTAACTTTAATACGACTGCTACAGACTAGAACTACATTTTGTATAAATAATTGTTAGTTTAATTGTCCTTGGTTAATTATTTGTTTCTATTTCAGATATTAATCCACACCGGAGGTTGCATACGAATCTGAACTTCACGTCTACGCATTATTAAAACAGTTTGTGTGTAAGATTGTATTTCTGTTCATCCATTTCCTGAAATGCTTATACATTAGCAAGCTACTGAAACGCCTTTAGATAGTTGAAATATTAAATGTAGTCCTACTATATTTTCAGGATAATACTAAAATCTGCGGTATTGGAAACTCCAAAAGTACCACTGGAGAGTGGAAAGTGATGATATCTTTTTTTTAGAATAAACATTTTTTTTTTCATTAAAAATTTTTTGTTTTTTTATAATAAATCCTTATAAAAATGAGGTACTAACCCCAAAGATATATTAGTAAATTTGTCATTGCTATTCTTAATACCTCATATTATGATAGCAAGTTGTACATATAATTTTAAGTTGTATTTTCTCTGGTTATCATACCATTTATATTTATGTCTATTTACCAGTCTAGGACATCATCACCAAGTTATTATGTACTAAATCTTAATACATTCCTCATAAAAATAACCCAGAATTCCTTCTAGATATTTTGTCTATGCTCATAGAAACCACAGACGCACACGCTCTTTGAATATGGAGGTCATGAAAATGTCTCCGATTTTCGCAAGATTATAAATTAAAACTAGCCTGTTATGCAACCAACTAGGACATTTCAAAGGCAAATCTATTTATGCGAATTATGATAGCCTTATTCATGCATGAACATAGCCAATTTGTGATTTAAAAATAATTATACTCGATATTGTTCCTTTCCGGTTTTTTAACGTAAACTTTTGGCTATGGGTAATTATACTAGTCTATTTCTGGATACTTATATAATACGCGAAAAGAACTATTGAAAATTGGCGAAGCCGATTGACTTTAAAATAATAATATTAGGACAAGGAAGCATCATTAAATATACATTAAAATTGACTAATGATATATGTACAAACTTTGCGACAGATTTGTAAATATGGAATCATTAATAATATTAAAACGATGTATGTATTGTGTTGAATATAATGTTAGTACCGTCTGCTGTGGAGTGTGGGCACGTTGACAAGGTGCAAAAAATTATATTATGAATGACCAGTGGATGTACAGGGTGTTCAAATGAGAGTGCTTTTTGTGAGGATGTTAGGAGTGTAAAAAGTATGTTACGCGATTTAATGAATTCTGTAATCATCTATTACAGAATTGATTAATCCATATCTGATTTTTTATAGTTTTTATGGTTTAAACTTACTGTAACATAATGTTATCAATAAATGTAATAGCTTTGTAAGATTGGACGGAGGCGAATAAACTAAACTTAAGTTTCGCGTTAAAGAAGGTTTAATTTCTTACCGATATATCCAATGATTAATATAGCTACATTCTGAATAATTAAGACAGTTTACGAGCGTCTTTTGAAGATAATCAGAAATATGAACACCCTGTTTAATCCTCATGAGGCGGTAAAGGCTTGAGTAAAGCTGTTTTAAGGACAATTGTGGACAAGAATAGGATAATTCGCAAATCGCCATGCCCGCACGGGCGATAGAGTATGGCAATAAGAAAGTTTCCCTTTTAATAAATTGAAGAATAAAAAAAAACAAAATTTTATATAGGTATCGAAAAATAATGAAATTCCAGTTAATTAATGTATGTAAATTTTGGAAATTAATGTAAATGTGATTATTTATGCAAAAACTTTAAATAAAATAATTATACTAAAAAAAGAACTTACACATGACCGCGGATAGCAGCTTTTTATTTAATATATTATTTCTCTTTTAAATTGGGATACATTAATTCGTGAATTTATAAAACATTTTGGTGCGTGAGTTTCAACAATTTCTATGAAAAATTAAACAAAATAAATAGCCATGCCTTTTCGTTACTTTCGTGTTGCCGTGCAATATGTCCATCCGTCATTTCAAATGTGGTCAATCCATTGTCCATTAGAATATAAAAAAATCGAGGATTAAGCCTTACAACCTATTCTTACAGCCCAGTTGTCGCGAACATATTTTTTTCTTCAAAATTAGCTATGAATAAGTGGGTATGAGTATCTAGTGATGTCCAACTTAGTGTTCTTGTCGATAGAAGTAGGTATTAATAGAGTTTTAATAAAAATTAGAACGTTATTATCCTACTAATTTAACAATATTTGTTGCCAACAGTCAACAGAACAATAAAGAGAAGAAATCAATAACTATTATATACTACAACTTTTGTGCAATGCTACACATAGTTATAGTGTTTTAAAGTGTAATATTGTTTAATTCAGATTTATGCCTTGAACATTCTTTTCGTACTTTAAAATCTCAATCTGCAAAATTAGAGAAATCAAAACGAATAGTGACACCGACAATACATTAAAAGAATATAAAACATAATCAATTTATCGATATGCCCATAGCACATCACCAGCAAGGTCGCCAAATATTGAGTGAACAAGGTGCTTACATGGATTGACCACCGGGTATCCCGGAAAAAATGCAACAAAATGGACACAACAATTGCATAGCATGATCGATTGTGATTTGTGAAGTGTCTGACAAAATGCAAAAAGGATGGACTTATATTAACATATTTATGATGTTCTCTATGTGTTTCCTTTTATTTCGTATTTCGTACTGCTGTAGTTTATCTAGAAGATAAAGTTTATCTAAAAGTTAGAGATAAATTACTAAGTAAAAGGTTGTGTATAATTTTGTTTATAAATTATATTTTCTCTCTACCTCTACAAAATATCATGATAGAAGATCATGATATTTTGTAGAAACAATCTAGTTAAAAAATGCAAGTAGTATACAATCTTGTTAAAAAATGCAAGTAGTATTTTTTTAATATCATGTCATAAGCTGTTGAATATTTCTTTCAAAACGATGTGTGACGTGTAGTCTGTAGATATTATTGACAACGGACCAGTGGGCGGGGCTTAAAAAACATGGCTACGTATTGTGTGCAACAAAAGAATTAACCATAAGTTTACATTGAATTAGTGTCATCAATTTTAATTATTTATGTTTTCTATAAATGATTTTTCTCAATTTGTTGGTTCATGAATGGATTAATGAATCCTCATTAATATCATTATGTTTTTTCACAGTATCCTTCTTTAAACTCCGATTTACTAGACGCTGATGTCGTGCCTCTATATTTTTTTTAGCTTTATTTGATTCTCTAGCAGAGCTTGGTAGATTACACGATGGAACACATGTTTTTTTTAAGTCATCTTTTTAGTAATAACACCTGAAAAACAAATTTTTCAATTAGTTTTAGATTTATATTTACATTTATATTTGAGGTTAAACATTGTCAACTTACTTGGTACAATAAAATCATTCCTTTGAAAATGTAATGAACACACTCTCATATGCGGATTTATATTTTTCAATTTTAAAGCACGCTGCCAGGCTTTACATCGATCTACTTTTTCTTTTTTTCCGAAATAATTTTCAACATAAACAAAACTGCTACCAGGTTTAGGTATAGCATGAAAACTAACTTCTAAATTCGTATGAGATTTACTACCACAACCGTTCACCGCACAATAAACTCTACTTTTATTTTTAGTACGAAATTTTAAAGAATTTTTATTAATTAAAAAAAAAAAAATTTTTTAATAGATTCGGTAATATACTTGTGTACTTAAGTGCACACTAAAACTAGTTCTTTTTTTGAACACCAGGTGTCGTGACCAAAGTGGTCCGTTGTCAATTGGACTGTAATAAAGAATAGAGACACGAGAAAATGCCAAGATTATAAAAAAAACACAGTACAGTTGTATACAGTTTAATAAGTAAACTACAGACCAAATTTTCCTATGTAGGATATAAATAAATTATTCAATTCTGTTTACACATAATTAATAAATTTTATGTATTCTCCACTGAACATCCTTCTGTAAATATGCTTAATGAAACCAGCCGTAAATTAAATAATGCCATATCTTACAAATCCTAGATAGCCCAAATTAATTTTCCGGTTCAATATACTACAATTCGTCGGGTCTTTGACACCAGTGTCGTCGGCCTTATTTGTTTTCAATCAAATCGATTTCCTTTATCAATCGATATCGCACTGATTGATTTATTATGTTTGTGTTCGAAGTGTGTGCGTTTAGGTTCAAATATAGAACCACGTGTTTTTTTTTTATTTCTGTGCCATAGCGTTCTATGCCTCGTTTAAAAATCAGAAGATTTTTTTTGTAGAAGTCTCTATAACTTTTGCAAAATTAAATTTAAAAAAATAGCTTTTTTTTAAATTCTGTGTGTAAAAATATGCGTGTTAGATTCCTTTATTTATAGGAATTATTAACCCTATTTTATTTTTAACGATTAGGTATTTATTTAATTGTTATTCTACGGAAGCACAATCAAATACTTGGTAATTAAGTGACGAGACAGATTACTTTTTACAGAGCTTTTTATCATCTTTTAGCTTAATATATAGATATTATATAGTCTTCAAAATCCAACAATTCACGAGGAAAATGTCACGAATCACAGTATTACCAGATGGCAAAAACACTGACCGATTGTATGCACTTTCTTATGTTAATACAGAATAGCCGATCGAGCGTGGACAATTGGAGGCTATAGCTTCCTGTAGATTACACACGCACAATGGGCCATTCACGAATTGGCCAGCGCAAAAAATTTGACCGACGCTGGCAAGGGTTGCATTTCCTTCGGGATAATCTGTGGGCGTGTTAGCGCCGCTTTTGACATTTTATGAAAAAAAAATGTTTTTTTTTTTTAAGTTGCATCGTGTAGACGTAAATTTAATTGTAGATTATATCATATTTATGTTTATTTTAGTATTTTAACGTAGCTACTAGACACATTAAAAATAAATTATTAGAATTTATAGATGAATTGCCGGCAAGTTGAGAAGTTCAAAATAAAATATGAGCGCTAAAATATACAGGCAGATTGTTTTTTCTGTTCATTAACATTTAAATCCATGACTATGAAATTGATTTACTACTTTTATTAGATTAGCAACATTTTTACATAATAAATAATAGTAGCACATTTGTTCATGCCAATTTTTGCATATTTAATTATCTAAAATAAAATATATCGTATTCTATTCACATTTATCATTTCCATACAGTCAACAATGAAGCCGAACATAATTTGCTTAAAACCTGGTAACTTGTCCATATTATTCAATACTCATCTTTTCATTTACCAAAAGGCTAACTAAACATTGTTGGGAACAAAATAGCGAATTAAAAGGTACTTCTAATCCTTGTAATCCTTAAAATAAATACGTTGAGGACACTCGAAAGTATTTTTCTTTCATCCCGCCACCCAAGGAAGAGTTTTAGTATAATCGACTAATGCGCTCACTTACTTTTGCGCTAAATGAAAAAGCATTTAACAATTTGTTAATTTTCTAATGTAATCCCCGTGAATAATGTGCGTAATATTTTTGGGTGGCATTTTTAAGAAGACGGCATTCGGTTAAGTTGTTTTTACATTGGTCACATAATTGGCCACATAATTGTGGGTAATTATTTAATAGTTTCTTCTAAAGGTTTTTAGAAGCATTTTTTAAGGTGAAGTGCTTTGAAGTTTTTAATAATGACTATCTGGTTATTTGTGTTTTTTACGAAAACAATATAAGCCTACTTCTGCGTAACTCTTTTAAACCTTTTCTGAAATATTATATATCTTTATCTTTATATCGTGAGGAAACCGACATGTCGAAGAATTAAAAAGTTCGACGACATGTGTCATCCGCCAACCCGCACTTGGCCAGCGTGGTGGATTATGGCCTGTACCCTCATAGGAGGCCCGTGTCCCAGCAGTGGGAACGTATATGGGCTGATGATGATATATCTTTATTTTGCATCTTGTCGAACAAAATAATATCACCTTTTTTATTCACATATGTATTTGTACAAGCATGATATTGGTTTTAGAACATACATGATGCAATTTCTTTTAAATATAGAGCTTTAAACAGAAGTTATAGAGCTGTAAAATTAATTCATCAGTTCTTTGTTTAGGTTTAGATTCACCTAATTATATCTTTTCAGACACTGTAAATTTGCAATAACATTAATTTCCTTTCCAAACCTCAATTTTTTACCTTTTAAAAACGTATTTTAGCGCCACATTAAGCAGAAAAAGTGCCAAAAACTTGAATCACAGGTTACCACAGTTCATCGGTACACTTTATATGACTCAAAGACTTGCTAATTTCCGTATGATGTAAATATGTGTCAGTTATACAAAGAATGTTTGGAACGAGGTCAGAAACATGGCTGATAAATTTACGGTCATTGTCTTGGCACAAAAGCTGTTGAAGCATGAGGAAGCTGATTTGTGTTTTTGTTTTAGTAATTTTTGGGTATAAATTTAAATATTTTCCTGTTATTTTTGAGGCTTTGTAATGCTAAACTTTTTTTGATATTTAGGATAATTGTATTTTTATGAAGCTTTTTCAACTTATTATAAATAAAATATAGCTAAAAATCTTTTCAAGTTTGCATTGTGATTATTTAGTTCAAACTGTGTCTTTCACTTTTAAGTTATTTTATCTTAAACAAAACGAACTACCTATTGATTAGTTTCACCATGAATAATTAAAGTTTTATTATTATTAATCAATTCTTTTATAGGATTATCGTTTATAGGGTTCAGAGAAAGCGAATAGAGTTCAGACAAGAGTTTCCGTCTTCCGATACTACTTCCTGTAATTAGATAGCTAAAGGCGGGCTATCAAACTTCTATCGACTAAGGTTAAGAACCGATTGAACTTGATAGGTTCCGTATACTAAGTATTAGTTATTAGTTGGTTCGGTTTCACTCTCTGTTCAAATTATACTAATTATTTAAATATTATAAAAGCGAATTTTGTAAGTATGCTGCATTGTTTATCAGTCTCGCTATATCTAACAATTATCATCGTGAATTACTAGAAAATTCGACTAATATAATTGCAAGTTATATGTATGTAAGCGACTAAATTAAGGAAACTCAAAACTCAAACTCAAACATATTTTATTTATTCAATTAGACTTCTTTTAGAAGCACTTTCGAATCGTCATTACATATTTTTAACATTTACCACCGATTCGGAAAGCAGGTTATAATAAAAATGAATTAAATTTAAAGTGCTTTAAGTTTCTAAGGAATTTTTATTCTGTCTGGTAACTGGTTCATAACACTGAGCAATATAAAATCGGCTTGATCTAGGTATACCATGAGGTAATTTTAAAATGCTATTTTGAACTTGCTGTATATAAATCTGTAGAGAGGCCAATTCTGTACATGAAATATATTTAAAAAAAAACTATGAAGGGGTGATAAGGGATCACTACTGATGCCAAAAATGCAATCAGTAAAATTTTTGTCTGTCTGTCTGTCTGTCTGTCTGTATATTCGTTATAGAAACAAAAACTACACGACGGATTTTAACCAAATTTGGCACAATTATTCTTCATACTCTTGGGCAGGTTATAGTAAAAGAATCATGTAAATCGGTGTAGAAACACCAAAGTTATACATGAAATACGCTATAAGTCATCGCGCGTGAATACAGAATCATGCCATAAGGATTATTTTTGTGTATCAGTTGCCGCGTTTGACGCGCTTCGCGGCGGGAGCTATAAAAAGGCGGCGGGTCTGCACCCGTTTGGCGTTGTCACGGCATCACGTGTGAACGGCTGAACCGATTTCGATAATTCTTTTCTATTATATTCCTTGAAGTACGAGGATGGTTCTTATGTAGAGAAAACGTAAATATGTACCACGGGCGAAGCCGGGGCGGACCGCTAGTATAAAATAAATGTAAATGAGGAAAATCTTATAAAGATTTTATTTAACGATAAAATCTTAAGGTATTAATAACTAATAAGCCAAAGAATTAGATAGTCAAGTCAATGATAAACAGGCTAGATAAATGGTAATCTAGAAATTGTATTTATCAAGGAAAATGCAGTTTTCTACTGCACTCGGAAGAGAGAGCTAGCCGGAAGTTGTCTAGATTGCTTGTAATGAGCTTGTTAACGAATATTCTAGATTTGTTTGTAATTAATATATTGACGGGAACAACACAGTAAATTAAATGCTAGTTATCAGTTTCTTTGTTATTTATGATACAAGCAGCGTACCAACGTCTTTACCAACATTTTTCCGCTCTTAATGGTCTCAGCGTGATGGAAAAAAATTGGACTATTTAATAGTGAAACAAAATTTCGAATCGGACCTTAGCTCCTCAGATTAGCGCGGAAACAAACAAACTCCTCATCTTTATAATATTAGCATAGATAAATTTTTTTAATTATACAATCTTCTCTCTATAAGCTCTGCATTTCGCACAGAGAATAATATTTTTATATTATAATATCAGCTTTGTTATATCCCAGCTACATTTGATGCATAATACAATAGTTTTAATTATGCTTAGTTCGCTTTTCTAAAAACTAAACTTATTTTATGCATATCCATTGCTATAAACTCCTGAATATTACATTCTAGTAACTTTCCAACGAGTGACAAGTTTGTTGTTTTATTCGTTAATAATTATTTACTTCTACTAAATAAACAAAATATTAATTTAACTGTTTTCCACCTTAACATGGATATGTAATAACATCAAAATTGTTCAAAAAGCTTAACTAAATGCGAGATCACGTTCTAAACCACAGATAGTACAAAAGAGAAAGTACAGCTATGTTTTACTAAGCACTAAACATAATACTTAGGTAGGTTTAGACTATAAATAGAATATGGGACAGGATGTGCTTTCTTAGTACGATGCGTTGGTACCTACATTTGTGTTATCTTTTATTTGTTGTATTTGCATTTTTTTAATAGTAATTTTAAAAACCGTAACTCTAGTTCTAGATCTCTATCTATATGAATTTTTACATGGCATTGTTACATGTATTATACTGTTAAATGTTTATGTACATTTACAAAAATTACATATTCAGCTCCACAATTATTACAAAATGAGTAAGTGAACTTAATCTCAGCTGTATCGCTATTTATTATATTCCTAAGAATAAGCTGCGTCTGTAAACATGAGCTCTTGCTTTAGTGTCTTTATTGAGTCGAATTACCGTGTTACCCAGGTGTTGTAGGTACCTTATATGTTGTACTTTAGCATAATTTCACTCTAACTACAGATTTACCAAGTTCAATGTAATGCACCCAAAATACAATCTTACTTTATAACTGCCACCGTTGCTATGACAACCGTGTTACCCAGGTGTTGTACCCATTGCACCCATGTTGTACCTTAGCATAATTTCACACTAACCACAGATTTACTATGTATTCCTGTATCCTGTTTCTCACGGCAAATCCGCTTTTCTATTCGCGACACGGCAAGCGCGTCCGTTTGTTGTTACATTGAGTAATTAAAGAGTTTTCTGTGTACACTGAGTCAGGAACTGTAGTAAACGATCTTGCTTGGAAGTTATAGAATGGCTAATAGCAAAGAGCTAATAGGTATTTAGATTGGGAATATTCTAGACTAGTCTAGATGTAGATGGACTGGGTTAGATACTTTGTTTGTGTAAAGAAAGTTTTTAACAATGCATTTGATTGCATTTTAACATTTTGTTAAGAAACGTTATCGATCATAAAAATACACGACATTTTCTGTAGATATTAAAATTTATTTCAAAATCATCTTAACTATGTAAGATTAATTAATAATGTAAATCTGGCTTTTTGCGAGAAGAAAAGACAAAAACAAATCACTCTTTAAATTTATAAGAATTACGGTAAAAGGTAATTACAAATTCAATTTGTTGGAATAAACATTAACAATGCAAACATTAATTGACATTAGAGTTTGTAACATGTGTAATGTGGACCTAACCTAATATTCAGCACTTAACCTAACCTAATATTTTGCACCTAACCTAATATTCAGTAACAGAATTAATTGTATCGCCCTGTCACCTGTGGTACCTATAGCAGAAAAATAAGAGAAAATCACATTGATGAAAAACATATTCACAACGTAATATTGATACGCTATGGTTATTAAATTACTCCTGTATGTGGTTTTTAAACCTGGTGCAACTGTGACCCAATTCGTGACCAAGTCTTTCCTCCCACTAAAAATAAGAGCTGGGTTATAAATTTCTTAATCATTTCGCTAAAAAAAGCAAATCCAGTACAGCCTACAGGGAGTAGAAAGATTCAGTTTTCTTATGTTAAGCTTGAATTGACATAATCTTAAAACATACCAACGTCTTGACAACACAAACTTACAATTTCTTTGTGATATGGAATATTCTAGAACTCCCAGATAAATATTATGTCATGATATCTAGTATAGTGGCGTCTGATTCTCGGTCAGCTCATTGTGAATCGAATCGCGAAGGTTAGGCAGCCAATCAAAGTTTAGAAAGCTTAGCACGTTCGACAATGAATTTCTATGCTATGCACTTTCCTACTGCACCTAACCTTGCTACAGGCGTGTAGGTGCAATATGATTCTAGGAACATTTATGGCTTTATGGTGAAAGTATTTTATATATGTCAGGTCATTTATTTGCTGGATATGGGCTATGTGTGTTTGTAGATATAGTTCTTTCTGGCGAAGCGAGTGACGCGATTTTTTGCGTGTAATATTGTCACGAAAATGTCCTTGGTATTATTTCGTACTGATTAATTTCATGGAAGTTTTAATTGCTATAACTTACAAGGTTAGAAGCTCAATTGTATATGACACAATATATGTTAATTGTTTAATTGTTAGAAATCAATTTCTACGTTAAATATGTTTCCATTTTCAGGCGCTTTTAAAATGTTATCTTTCTAATTCTATACTTCTTTCTTTAAAAACATATGTTAACTTTCTAATAAATACAAAATGCTTGTCAAATACATTTTAAAATACCATTTAGCTGCAGATATTGACCACTTAGATAACATAAATTGAAAAAAGTTATAACTTTATAAGTAAGACAACATTTTGAGCTTTTAAACGGATATTAAGTATTTCTTTATCTCACTATTTTCACTGAATATTCATTATATACTTTCATATTCATAAATTGTATAGTTTACAAAAGAGAAGAAATTTAAATGTGAATTATTTCAAAGATTGATTGAATAGCTAGGCATGAGCTTTGGGAAATTTTACATATCAAAGAATTGAAGAAAAGATTTTGCAAAGTGCATGTATGTTATTTATGAAAAAAATAATAATGCAATGGAATAAACAATAACTTATGTTATACTATGATAGAGTTGAACTGTAAAGTAGAGACCTTTTTCTGGTAACGTGTTTCTTTCCATGGGATTCACGTTACTGAAAATTGTGTATTTCCATCAAATAATATTGTGTTTCCAAATTGCAATTTAAAATTAAAATGATATAAAGATGATGATGATGATGGTGATGATTTAGAGATTAATCTTTTATGAAACTTGGAATAAACTTTGGTTTTATTTCACAACAGGATTTTCCACCATCAAAATATGAGTGAAAAATCACGAAGAATCCAATTTCTTAATGTTTAACAACAATCTTTCTGTATTGTTAAATCCTGTCCTTTCGAACATCGCGGTTTAAACCTATTCAAAAGCCTCCAATGTCTCCTGTAACATTTATTCTGTTTTCCCTTTAAATAAAATATTTTATATAGATGTCTCCAGGTCAAGTTTAGGCCAGTAGATCATAGTTACCCTACTAGGCAGGTCATTGGTGCAGTGGACTAAGGCGGCGCGTCCGTCCGGGCGGCGTGCCAACTGCTAATTTTGTGCACAGGCTAATTAATTGTAGACTTATTTTATTATTAATTATTTATTTGTTTAATTATAATATTAAAGGTATGTTTAAGCAATTTTGGGAAGCTAAATGGGAGCTGCTAAAGGGAAGCTAAAGGGAAGATGTAAATGTGGCGCAAAACTCCAAGGAAGCAGCAGGAACATTAATTTATTACTAGAAGAATGGTGGAAATTTTAATAAGAACTTTTCCTGAGCTAGAGAACTAGAGCTGTAACTTGCTAGAGAGCTAGAGTTGAAATAAAATAAAAACCATAATGTTATGTCAGCCTTCATCTTAGCATTCATGCATTTCTATGAAATAAACGACGAAATATTGTCAATTGTGTTTTTTTTTTGTAGTTAAATGCAAAACAGTAGTTAAAATTTATGCAGGCGATTCCGTGAAGATGTATCATGTCATATATTTTGGGGTTTTACCCATATATGGAAAAAATCATCGGTGATAAGAATTAGAATTATATGAATATACTTCATTCCACATAATAGTTCTTATTTTCTAATTAAAAATAACAAATATAAACAGTTTATTAAATACATATTCATTGGAGAGATATCAGCACATATTACGACGATGTTATAAAAGCTCATCACATTTCGCAAATAGATAAATAGTTTAGGTCTAGCGTGAGCTCTATAGTAACCTAATCTACGTTACCTGAAATATTCTGATCACGCTAGTGCATAGTAAAAGTACTTTCGTTGCGTCCGCGTCGCATTGTCATTCATGCTACTTTATAGCTTCTATTCCTATCCTATGTTACATCATCTATTAGAATCTAGAATCTTGTGTTTAGTAAATACTTGTTTTTAAAAATTAAAGACATTTTACCTTGATGACGAGTCTCCCCGTTCGCTCGCTGTAAAGAATTCGAAACGTGGAGTTAATAATAAATAAATCGCGTTTAAAATCCGTTTAAAAGTCCTTAATTTCTAAATGTACTCGCGTAAAATTAAGCATAAGAAAACACTGCTAGTTTTTGGTTTTATTTAGTGATCATTTCTAGGTTTATATTGGTCTAAACTATAAGATATATGGCAACGCCTGGATGTGAATAGGACCTAGGTCTGATTATATTGAGAAAAATCATTACAGTACTCTTTATATTTGAAAAGAAATAAAATGGAAAAAATTGTTCTTTTAGTATCATGTCGTAACATTTTTAGGTCTGAAAACTCGTTTTCTCTTTTTTGGAAATTCGTTATTTAGTCCTTCATAATTACTTTTCTGAAAATCAAGATTATTCAAAAGCTCTAGTTAATTTTAATGAATGTTGCATAGTGCATACCTACCGTACTAATTATAACAACTTATTAGATTTTACCTAGGTACCTATAGCAGCTATGGGAACCATATTGAAAATATCATTGAAAACTATAGTAGGTATAGCTTTCAATGTGCTTGCCATTTCGAAAGAAATGGATAGTGTGTTTTATTATTAAAATTATGATGATAATAAATATATTCCTTAAATAGAGGATAGCACGGTAAATTATGTTAAAATATGCTGTATAGATAGTCATAACTATGCACTTTCTTCCAAAACAGACATTGCTTAAAAAATGTTTATTCATCACGTAAAAGCTTACACAAATAAAACAGTTTTAAATTCGAGTTTAAATTAAAAATAGCGTGTGTGCGGAGCACACGTGTCAGATGTGAAACTTCTTTGGCAAGATTCAAAGATACCAAAATCGTCGCCTTACTCCATGACGTGATTTTGAAATTTTGCTCTTAACGCGACTAAAGAAGTTTCACTTCAATATTTACAAAGATAAGAAGAATCTAGTAGCCACGAGACAGCTATTTTCTAGTTATTCACCAGGGAATGTGTACAATCTATGCAATTTTGCATTGCGGTCTCATAGCTCTTGTCAATATTAGCGTGTTATCTGTTCTCATCATTGAATGATGATAAAACGTTGATTTAATTGAAATATACTGTATTTTAGTATTTTTTTATAAGCGGAATATTTTCTTAGTTTATATAACAGTCAAATGCTAGTCTACGATTAATTGATATTCCTACTGCTGCTCTAAAACTTAACAAATTATGTTCTAAAACCTTCCTCTGTTACCACTTTACTTATCTAATTAAAAAGACCGCATTAAAATCGGCTGCGAAATTTTTGGGTGTAAGCATTCATAGGGAGCAGGCACAGACGACAGCGGGAAGTGATTCTGTTTTATACTCTGTTGTGATTATATAACATAATAAAACAAAGCAGTAAATCTTTCAATATGATTTATTCATAATTCTGTAGATAACACAAACAGACCTTATAACTAGCTAAACATCACAACAAAAGCTATCATATCTCACAACAGAAAATCACACGAATTCCGAAAACAATATACATCATTACATAAAGCGTAAGCCTGTCTGATTCACTTCCCAGTTTTTTGCAGAGAGTGTTGCTCGCACCACGTGGTACCAGGCCGTCGAACTCGCTGCTAAAGGAATACTATGCTGTACTGCACCAAGCTGGTTCACGGTTATTTTCGTTCAGCTATCATCTAATAAACATAACGTTGCCATGTATGACCAAATTGACTGTGACGTTCGAATTGGCGGGAATTTTTGAATTTGACGTTTGATTGTTGTCTGTGGTTTGACAGTTGTCTATACAGAAAAGCGGAAATCATTATTTCATTTTGACATTTCGATTCATTGTAATGCTGTGCAGTGTGCACGTCTTTATTTAGAAATTTACGCTAAAACGTGCAGTAAAATTACATAACACATGTAACATAAAATATTCCAAGGATTCTTAGCAACAACGCATTCCACGATAACTTTGCATTCTATAGATGTTATTGAAATTTCCCACAAACTCCATTATTGAGGCAAACATAAACAAACCGTCGACCACGTGGTATAGACTATAGAGGCCAACTTTTTTTCACGGTGTCAACGACCTAACACGCAATTTAGGGTCAACTCACACCAAAAGAGCGGCGAAGCGCAGCGCAGCGCGGCGAAGTGCGGAGTAGCGGAGACCCGCGACTTCTCGAGCATTCCAGCGACTTCTCGAGCAGTCGCGGGAATCCGCGCGCCTTCCCGCGATGAATTCACGGGTCGCTCTTTGCGCAGTTCGAATGCTCGCGCGCACAGACGCGTGCGGGGAGCGGGCGCGAGGGGCGGGATATTGCCAGCGGCCGCTCGCGAATGCTCGAACATTCTCGGGAATTCCCGCGACTTCTCGCGCAGTCGCACGGCTCCGTTAATGGAATTCCACGGAATTCCAGCGGCGCCGCGGGCATCCGCGCGACTCGTTCGAGCTTCTCATGCGATAATAAGTATTATAGTAATGAAAATAAAGTTAAAATTCATATGACACGGAAACTGCGCTCCGCTTCGCCGCTCTTTTGGTGTGAGTTGACCCTAAGAGTTCACTATCGCGATATCGTATCGCATACTATTTTATAATCATTTGATAGTTCACATGTTTATGGTTAACGCGGGCTTTTTTTAATTGCACCGATAAAGTTAACATTTTATGACAGTTTGACAGATTATAAATATTAGCAGTTTGTGTGCTGAACTTGTGCAAATTATAAATTTTTGATAATGAGATAGATCATGACGCTTCGTTTATTAGTTTTTTTTTACTTCGAAGAAAAATTCTAATTAAATTCTTTGAATTTTCGCTACCTTATCGTATACGCTTAACGCATGTGTATCATGTTAAACGTTCACACTCAAAATAATGTCCAAGCACAGAAAATAAACACACTCCACACATTTTTAATGGTCGCAACACATTTAGACAATAATAAATATTACAAAACATTGCGTGAAGAAAGGCCAAGGCATGAGGCGTGTTTCCTAAAAGATTTATCGTAACCTGCCGCGTGCATACGTGCTAAATATGTAAGGCATTTTATTAGAAACATGCACAGTTCAGGCACAGATAATGATAATTTAATTAAGGACGCTATAACGTATTTTTACAAAAACACGCTGTTTTTCGGTACCATTTTAACTTAAAGCAATTACACGTGAGAACATAGTAATATCTTAATTTAAAGATAATATATTCAGCTCTACGTTCATCTTATAAAAATTGTACGACGTCATACAAAATTGTCGCTGAAATACGTTTTTTCCATCACAATAAACGCATAAAATGCAAAAAAATGGGGTCTAAAACGGTACCATTTTAGGAAAATTAAGAGCCTAATCTATCTTCTTAACTATATCTTATTGAGGGATATATAGTCCTTTATATATGGTGTAATTTTTATGAATCTAAATCAAAATTTTAATTCAATAATGAGCTAAATTAAAAATACTTGTCGATTTCTTCATACATTTTGTTCTCGCGGTTCGTCAGACTGCGCTCAGAAGCGCTCTTGGAAGGACGGGTGTATCGCTCCTCGTGCCAAAAATAAAAACGAAATAAAAAAGATTATTGTGCGTGCACTGTCTTTTTCGTGATTTGAAATATTTGATACTTTATAAGAGTAAACTGTATAAGTTTCATATTCCAATTATTTGTAATTTAAGGACGCTATAACGTATTTTTACAAAAACACGCTGTTTTTCGGT
>CAJQZM010031815.1:0-23222 GCA_907164665.1 Colias nastes | reverse complement strand
AGTGTTGTCGATTTACCTTGTTGAAATCCATTCTGTTCTTGTTTAATTATATTAAATTTACTTATAAATCGATTTAACCTGCTATACATAATTTTTTCATAAATCTTTGCTATTATTGGTATAAGGGTAATTGGTCTATAATTGACTAATTCCTGACGTTTGCCTTTTTTATGTATAGGTCTAATGACTGAATATTTGAGTCTATCAGGGAATATACCTTGTGTAAGAGATAGATTAAGCAGATGGACTAATACAGGACATAATACATAATACATTCACTAATATATTCTATTTGACGATCTGAAATTGTGCTCATTATAATAGTCCTTGCTTTTAAATCTTTCTTCATAATATTTACATCTTTTACCGGAACATGTGTCGTGGCGGGCTCGTGACATTCCTTATACTCCAACAAGGTCATTAACCTCAATTTCCAACTTGAATAATTTGCACCATCAAAAATGGGTATCGTAATATCTTCAATCCGGGCTTGCTTAGCCATTGTTTCAATATTTCTAATAATCTTTATCAATTTTCAACCTTCCCTTTTATATTCCATTTACTTGTACTTTTACGTATCTTGATAATCTTCTCGTGATGTTGATATTTTTTCATAATATATCAACCACGGACTGCTACCATGTTGAAATAATTGTATATTGAAACACAACTTGTGGATGCTGATAAATTATCTTTATTTTTATAATACTTTATTACAAACTACATTGTGCGCACACGACATTACACCACGAACCACAGAGACAGGAGGAGGGCAAAGACAATTGCAGTTTACAGTAATACCATACAGACTATAGGTACAATAACCAAAATACAGATTATAATATTTGCCTATTACAACAATCTCAGTTCCACCAAAATGCTAGATGTGCCCCTTTTTCTTTCGAAGGCAGTATTTTAAATTATAAAATATAACAGTTATAATCGTATTAGCTAGAGCAGATTAACATATAAGAGTAACTAAATATTAAATTTCCACACGACTATATAAACTACGTAGTACGTATATCTATCGGATAAAAGAGATATAATCCGCTCGAATAAAATCACATTTAACAGAAGATAAGGCTCGAACAAAACGTAAAACGGGTCCGAAACAAAAGGTCGAAATCACGTAATTTAGCAATATTCGTGAAGCATTTTTCGCAGAAGTCAACGAGGTAAAATACGTGAATACGTTCAAAGGACATAATCAATCTTTTATATAAAATTATCGTCAGGAACGTATCGTTTGCAACATAACGTTACGTTCACACGGTGCCGAGGTTTTCTCTACCGAATCCGTTTTTTGCAGGATTCGTTTTAGTGGTACCAGTATTGCAATTAATGAGTTCAAGCATTCGGTTTCAAGACACGGCAAAAAACCGAAACTTGCTGAAGTTGAGATCCGATTTGGCGATTTCTAACCGATCCGGCCGTACTACAAAATTTAGTGCAGTGGTAGAGCGCATTCAATACAATATGCAATCTTACACATGCGCTCTTGCTAAAAAAGTGTTTAAACACGGGATCTTGATACAAGGCCGTCGGATACCAATGCAGGATGTGCTGTGTGAATACAACGTTTTTTTCCAGATACGATGAAAATAAGATTCGGCAAATCGTGGCTCCGTGTGAACGTAGGTTACGTGCCCTACCGTCATAATTCCTGAATTTTTATAATACACACTGGTTAGGAGATCTTATTTTGTGAGAAATATTATTAAGGACCTTTGTCGGTTGTTTATTAGACATGTATACTTTTATGACCTAGCGAGGTAACAAAAAATGATGATTTTTTATCAGGCTAGTCTTTTAATAAGTTTTGGGTCTAGACTACAAAGAGGCATACAAGATTAGGTTATAACATATTGTAATGTATAAGAAACTAGCAGCTGTCCCGGCGAACTTTGTACCGCCCTGTCAATGAATGTTGTGTTACCTTTTAGCTGAACTAATTTAGGCTTTGATGAACGTAATACAATGATACAAAATAAATATTTATATGGATTGATATGTAATAGTATTTTAATTTATTACTTCAAACACGTCTCAGAGAAAAATGATTGAATTTTAATAAGCTGTGCAGCATGGATTAACTCTTTTCATTCTTTAACTGTTATCGACCACGCCATCGTTTCGTTTCACTTTAGTTGTGATAATAATTCTACCATTATCATTAGGCGATCGACGCTGATACAGTGGGTAACCATCGTTGCTTGTGATGGTCTTTGCCATCAATTTTCGTGGATACCTTTTGGTACACTCGCTGTTAACCATGCATGGTGTTTGTTGGTTGATGGTTTCACACGGTCCATGAATCATATTCGTGATAAAAACGTCATGTCGGTCTGGATCGGTTTTAGGATTAGCAATCCCCACACACTCATATATTTTATTCTTTCGACTAACCAAATTAAAATGTGTGCATGCTGCAAGCCAGATTTTCGACATTAGATTGAATACATCCATCATTGAATAATCCCAAAGATGTGTTCCTTTAATGTAACTCATCAGTGATCGGATTTTTTTCTTGAAAACACGTGTGGTGATGACGTGCCGATCACTTGATATTTGTCCGGGACGCAACAGTTGAATAATTTCCATCCATTTCGGATTACATATAAATGTAATGAATAGATCTGGCCGACCATAATGACGAACATATTATTATGTCATTGCATCTTGCACATATTCACTTGGGCTACCTGTGTATGTCGCCGGTAAAATAATCAATAGACCAACATTTTCTGCATCTTCTTCTGTGCTAATTGCATGGCGTAAATGGATGCAATCTTCAAAACGCAATTTAACTTGTTTATAGCTACGCAATATTGTTGACGCAGTCGACGAAATCGCAACAAATAATTTTAATTTTTTACATTTTTATTGAATTTTTTTTTAATTTAAATTTTTTCTAGCTGGCCCGGCGAACTTCGTACCGCCCAGTCAATGAATGTCGTGTTACCTTTGGGCTTGGAACTAATTTAGGCTTTGATGAATGGAATACAATGATACAAAATAAATAAAGATATATAACAGCATTTTATTTCGATGAATAACACATAGGTATAGGAAAAAGAATAAAAAAAAAAACAATAATTAGATACTTGATTACTTCATACACGTGCCAGAGAAAAATTATCGAATTAAACTACGTTTTGCAGCCTGGGATGCATTCGGATTAACTCTTTTCATTCTTTAACTGGTGTCGACCACATAATCGTTTCCTTTCACTTTAGTTATGATAGTTCTACCACTATCATCTTGTTGCCTGTGATAGTTTCTACAGTAAATTTTCGTGGATTCCTTTTGGAACACTCGCTGTCAACCATGCATGTTGATTGGCGGTTGATGGTGCCACACGGTCCATCAATCATATTCGTGATTACAACATAATGTCGGTCTGGATCGATTGAATACATCCATCATTGAATAATCCGAAAGATGTGTTGCTTTAATGTAACTCATTGCTTGAAAACACATGTGGTAATGTCGAGCCGATCACTTGATAATTGTCCGGGACGCAGCAGTAGAATAATTTCCATCCATTTTGGATTTCATTTAAATGTAATGAATAGATCCAGGCCGACCATAATGACGAACATATTATGTCATTGCATCTTGCGCATATTCATGCGTATGACTTGGGCTACCTGTGTATGTCGCCGGTAAAATAGCACCTAAGCACCTAAATAGCCCAATATTTTCTGCATCTTCTTCTCTGTGCTAATTGCATCGCGTAAATGGATGTAATCTTCAAAACGCAATTTAGCTTGGTTCAATCGAATGAGCCAGGGCCTCCGTTTCAATTTTAACGTTATACATAATATTATTTCAACGCAATATTGTTGAAGCAGTCGACGAAATCGCGACAAATAGTTGTCAGAATTTTTACATTTTTAGAGATTTTTTTTTTTAATAATTAATCGAACTATCCTTCTTGGTTAGTTTCCTCACCGAAAATACCTTATCAATTTCTGAAAGCACGCGTAAACACAAATATTTGAGGAATTTTTATGTATCTGCTTTAATTGCACTTTTCAATAATTGATTTAAAAAAAATACAGACAATAGTTTATTCACCCTTTTTACTTTTTAATTATTTTACACAAAATACATTTTTGAACGCATGAATGTCAAACAATATTTTGACCGTATTCAACCGTATTTGACAGGATTGACAACTAATGATTGACATGTACGAAAATCAAAATTATTTTTATATAGTGGCCCGCCCCGGCTTCGGCCGTGGTACATATTTCGCAATAAAAGGTAGCCTATGTCCTTTCTCGGGTATCAAAATATCTCCATACCAAATTTCATGCAAATTGGTTCAGTAGTTTAGGCGTGATTGAGTAACAGACAGACAGACAGACAGAGTTACTTTCGCATTTATAATATTATTATAGTAATATATATATTATAGTAATATAGTATTATAGTATGGATGGAACGAATAAAGTAGAAAATGTAATTTTCAGTTACGTAACTTTTGGAAATTAGATTTCTACAGCTACCTCTACTAATTTTAGATGAGTAACATTCATATGTACAGTCTCTTAACTCCTACCTTATTAAACCTTATTTAGACTTTTTTCCAGTAATTTCAAGTGTAGACAATTATCTCTATTACCTGAACGTACCACCAACAAATGTTTTTAGTAATGAAACAATTGCACAGTGTCAATGCATAAAATAATATTCCAAAGCGATAGTAACTATCTAGTAATTTGTACTAATACACTATTATTTTGTTGAAATTTACGAAAATAATTTAATAACATAAAAATTTATAAATAACAATTTCTGACCACTAAAAGACCACGTATCATTACAAGAACCACCTCCAAGTTGTCCGAACTCTTTCCCCATATAACATGATTCGATCTCAAAACTCTGTACCGTTTTATTATAAATTGCTCCACCATCCTACGATCGATCAGGCTTCGGTTCTCAACTCAATGGATTGAGATAAATGTACTCTATTCAAAGTTATATAGCTGGAGAATCCGACTCAGAAGTTTTTGTTGTTGCTTGTATTAATATGTGGTTAATGATTGATTGGAAATTGCGTAGTCAATGGTACAAGAAATTAGTTTACAATGTATAGATAAATATAAATTGAGTTCATGAAACATGCCTATGCGACTTATTTACAAGAAATGCTTACAATCAATGTTTTAAAAAAAGTTGGTATATTTTTTGTATTCTTAGAATTAGGAACCTCCTTTTATGCCTTAGGTAATAACAAGTTAAATCCCACTTAGTTATCATTAAAATAATACTATGTTACTTGAATTGAACAGAAAATAAATTTTAGAAAGGTATAAAACTAAAGTACATCCATGTTTATAGTATTACCTATATAATCTAATTTAAAAACACACAAAACAAAATGCATTTTTAACTGCGTGACAACCCTATAGAATTTATTCAAACAGAATACAACGCACAACTCAATAGGTTATTCATTCCTGTCTTTATTAAATGCCTTATAATGCGGAATCCGTTTTCAATATAAAATTATCACGTCATTTCATAAAGTAGACGTCGTTAGATGTGTATTGAATATCATTATCACTCAGTATGAAGACCGATGGGGGAAGTATTGATTATGTAATAATGCCCTGTTTTTATGAGGGCTGTGCGAAATAGAAATATTTTATTTATAAATAATACATCGGTATATTTAGCATGGAGATAGAGTTATACTTTATAATAGTGAAATATCATTTTCTTATGTTATTTTTGTGTGTGTTTCTATAAGAGGTCCCATATGACTTCTCTCCCTAAACAATCTAATTTAGTAGGTACATATTATTGTGTGAAATTATTATCGTAACGAAAAATTATGATTTAAAGTAAGATTTTTCCAAATGGTCGGCTTTTTGATAGTGTAACATTTGGATAAACTTGACTCAATAATTTGGTAAGTATAAAAATAAGGTTTATATTTATAGTTAAAAAAATAACATACCTAAACCAATAGAGACGTTCTATGATAATATTATTTCAATCTCATGAAAGTATTGGAACTAATTTAATACCAATATCTGCATATTGATAATGGAAATGTTTTCTTATCTTCAATAATTAATTTCATGCAATTCACTATTATCAGTTTTTATCAAAGACTTGAGGAGATGTGGCAGTTGATTCAATTTTTTCTCTGTAAGATTTTTTTAACTCTTTCTTATTCCTGTAAACTCTTACAAGTTTTTATGAATACTCTTTTTGAAGTGAAACTTCTTTAGGCACATTGAGAGTAAAATTTCAATTTCACGTCATGGAATAAGGCGACGATTTTGGTGACTTTAAATCTTGCCAAAGAAGTTTCATTTCTGATTCGTGTAGTCGGCACACACGCTATTTTTTAAGTACCGCTGTTTGTCTTGCAAGGCTGGTAGTTTTAAAAATAGTTAGAACCCTATTTCACATTCTTTTTTCTATTTCTTCACACATTTTTTCTACAATACTTCTATTATTTACTAGATTTCAAAGAAAAACCTGCATAGTTCCCATTCCTGTGGGATATCCTATGCCTATGTCATATTCTGGGTCTTCAGTTTCCTACATACCAAATTTCAGTGTTATCGGTTCAGTAGTTTTTACGTGAAAGAATAACAAACACCCATCCTCACAAACTTTCGCGTTTTTATTAGTAGGATTTATAATTTCCCATTATCTAACATGTAGTTTAAAATATGCTTTTATTTAAGCGATACCTACTCCTAGAGGCTAGAACTAAATTAGATGAGCATGTAAGTTGATGTCTCTCAAGGGGTTGTGTGAAGATTAAGGTCTAGTCTTAACTTTACGTAACTTTAACTTTAAGTGTATTTAACAGTTTGTTATGGGAGTAGTGTAAAACTAATTGGGTTCATGTAGTATTATAATTAGAGATTGTTTAATATCAATACTTAATATTATTATAAAGCTGAAGAGTTCGTTTGTTTGTTTGTTTGAACGCGCTAATCTCAGGAACTACTGGTCCGATTTGAAAAATTATTTCGGTGATAGCCCATTTATCGAGGAGGGCTAGGCTATGTATCATCACGCTAAGACCAACGGGAGTGGAGCCTGCGGGTAAAACCGCAGGGCACAGCTAGTTGTTAATAAATTGAGTGGTATTCATTTGTTTTTAATGAACATTTGGTATAATAAAGTGTGTGGAAGTGAAATGAATATGAAGGAAGGTATTTTAGCTCTGTTACAAAATGGCTACTTGCATTTCGATTTCTTCTTTGAAATATTAAATGCAAAATTTACTATGAAAGTACCAAAAAGATGCTAAGTAGCAAGTTATTGAACTATTTTCGCTTGAAAAATACTAGTTTAATTTGTTCAGTCGACATAACATTTGTCTCTACATAAAAGACCAAATTTAACTACATTCTATCAGATACTTAAATTTAAAACTATGCCCACATACAGTACAGAAATGTTCACATACTACAGTCCAAAAAAGTAAAAGAATGCCTACAATTTTCAGGTCTAGCCCTGGTAATGTCAGCCTTGCCCGGTATATCGCCTCGACGCCGAAGTATGCTGAATAGAAGATATAAAATGCAAAGATTGGGGTAAGTTAAACATTCTTGGACATTTTACCTGATATCTAGTATAAAATAAAGAAAAAATTGTATTAGGTATGTAAAGGAAAAAGAAATGTGTACACTCATTTTTATTGTGGACCAAGTAATAGAGCCTAGAGGTACCTTACATAATATTATTATTCATAAAATATAACAATTTACCGGCCCCGAATCTGCCCGAATAGTAATTTTTGTTAGTATTCATATTTTTATCAGGTTTCCTAATCCGAATTAGAGAAATTTAACATTTATTAACATCCATTCAGTCATTCTTTAGTTATAAGTAAATAATTCGAGGTATCCTGTTTAAAAGTATAGTTTCGGGTAAATTTTAAAATACCTATATAGGAAATAGAGTGGTAAGCAGGTAGGTCTAAGGCATCGCTACGGTAAAGTGAAAAACGCGGATTCAATTCTATTCTGTCCTCATGATCAAGTAGATTTTCTTCTATAAACTTTTTCAATTAATTAGCCCGAGAGTTTTTATTACTATTTTTACCTTTTCATAGTAAATACACTACAGTTCTCCCAAACTGATAATGCGCATAGAAAAATTCGTGACTGTTCGGCAACTGTCATATTCTCCGAGCCTCCGAAGACGATATGTATATAGAGTGGTTAAATGTATTTTCTTCATGCATAGTCTAATAGAATTATGAGTTTTATTGTGATTTTATGGTAAAAGAGATAAGTAACGAAATTTGTTTCGATAATTCAATGTAAGTTAATAGCGACGATAAGCCACACGATTGCGAATATAATATTATATTTCTTGTATTGATTTACTCGGAAAATTCTATACTAAGAACTATTAAAGTGTCTTACTGAAGCTGGTGTAATGATGGATGTATGGAAGGTTAAAATAAGACAAAGTTTATATTTAAAAAAATGATTTTCAAACACTGGCTTACATTTAAATTGTGAAATCTAAGTAATCATTAAAATCTCAGTCCAAAGAATTACAGATCAGGGATTATCTCTATTTCTGATATCGTAGAATGATCATAACTTTCATTATGCTCTTATTAATTTTCACTTTCCCCGCTGCTATCTGCTACCTGTGTAAATAATTTAATTTTACCGGAAAATTCAACTTTGAAACAAAACTAAGAAGGGTATGTAACAGCAGCTCTATATAATTCCATACAGAGATAATACGTGCGGTCACCACCAATATATAAAGACGACTGACGGATTTTTGAATTTTTTAGTTTTACTGACAGGCTACCGTCACCTATAGCCCGAATTATTTTCGATTGTGTATGACTCTGAATTGACTCCTATTTCTTTCGAACAAGGTGCAAGATGCAAGTGCATTGTTTAAGGCACTTACGATTCAATGATTCGGTGTGATTCGGGTGTTTCTGGAAATACGATAATTAGCGAAGATCTGCATGCGCATTATTAATTTTGGAGTACTGTAGCTTTGTTACTGTTGAAAGAGGAGTAAGAAATACAATGTGTCACTTTCCCTAACCTTCATCCCTGACTCCTGAGTTAAATGTCTAACAACATCTGACGTAGGTCCTACTTCCCAGTATTTTGTTATTAAATTAGCAATGAATGACGTCTTTGTACGTGTTACAAGATTATGAAATATATTATACAGTTACTTTAATAAATTTAAAATCGTTTAAGAATAATGTTTTTTTTTAAGTTTTCGTCCTACTCATCATTTCGTCATCGGACGTGTTAAAATTTTCGAAAATTATAGAGCTTTTTTCCAAAATTAAAAAAAAAAAACAAACGGCTTCTAATTTACTACTTCCTTTTTATGAAGAACAAAAGCTAGTATTTTTATAGTTTATGTGTTATTTTGTTACCAATTATTGTCAGAGTTAAAGATGAACAAAAACATAAACCCTCACAAACTTTGACTTAATGTTAGTGCACTAGCTGTGCTTCGTGGTTTCACCCGCATGGTTCCGCTCCTGTTGGTCTTAGCGTAATTATAGCCTATAGCCTATAGCCTTCCTCAATAAATGGGCTATCTAACACCGAAAGAATTTTTCAAATCGGACCAGTAGTTCCTGAGATTAGCGCGTTCAAACAAACAAACTCTTCAGCTTTATAATATTAGTATAGATGATAGTATGTAGTTAGTAGGTACTAATAAAATTAAATGTTCCAGCAACGAAACAACAGAGGAGCCCATACAAAACTGCATGTGTTCAAAAATTTACGACCCCGTGTGTGCGTCCAACGGAAAATCTTACTACAATCTCTGTCAGATGGAGTGTGAAAATAAACTTGAGAATGTGTATGTAGTGCATCAAGGAAACTGTATACCTTTTTAAAATATGTTTCTCTACTTCCTGGTATGTGCGGGTTAGCTTATCTGTCAGTTATAATAGCAAATATTGCCAATACAAATTGCAACTGAATGGCCACTTTCACCGCTTTCAGTCACCATGATGTTTCAAGCAGTTTTAATTCCTGGGTGGGAAAATTGACGCTAGACGACCTATATTCATTTTTATTTCCACTCTGGAATTAATACTGCTTAAAGACATCATGGTAACTGTGAGAATATTCCTGATAACCTGTTTCACACTTTTTGTCATTTAAACTTATAGTTAAGCTAAAGAGAAAATATGAAGAATCAGTAAAATAAACTCTGAGTGTTTTATTATTTACAAGAGTAAATTATCTAAAAACTTAAATAAAATACTAAAGATATATTATTGTCGTTTTATTTTTCTTTTAATTTTAATTATAATTATAAGAAGATTTATCATCTATTCCTTAGAGAGATAGTATTCCCCTGGTAACTCAAAAACATAGACTTATGCATAAATCGACCCAGAAAGGAGAAAATATGTTATCCTTCGAACTAAAAGTTATAAATGAGCTCACGATTTTATATGAACTGCGAATCGGTTATATTAGGTAATAGTAGGATGGAAATATATTGGGTATATTTATAAGGAGATTTCATAGAGCCTACAATTTTACTAGCATTAGAAAATGTTTATGACCTTATAGTATAGAGTATCATATAGACTTTTTAAATAAAAAACATACGCAATGGATTTCGTTGAAAGTTACGTTACTTTCAACCAAATCCATTGCGTAGTTTTTGTAGAGAGTTTATTAATAAAATAAATGAAGGCGAGAAATACGCGGGTTCGAATCCCGCCTCGTGATCGATTTTTTTTTCTATTCTTTAAATATGTGTCATTTTATAAATAAATCTAGTTAAATGTGTGTTGCGGCTATGTTACTCAAATTTTTAGAGGTCTTTTGAGTTTGATACAAAGACCTTTTGAAAGTAGGTATGCGTTGCTTCTAAATGTATGAATCTATATAATTCATGTGTTACTTGCTTACACACACTTTTCACTATAATAACTTAATACTACCTCTCTAAGAAATGCGTTCATTATAAACATCTCTATAAAACTAAAATAATATTCTGTTACGCCAATTAGTTTCGCAACTCAAAGCAAAGATAGTTTAAAACTTAGCAAGTTTACTGCGGCGTTTCTCAGTAATTGCTGAGATTATGTCATCGCTGAGACTCGTTTCGTCTTTTGTTTGGATTCGTTGTATGATATAGGTATTATATAACATCAAAGGTAATTAGCTACGATTTATTAATTTATAAGTGTTAGGAAGAGGAAGAGGGTTTGTTATTTATTTTAATAGTCTCTGAAGAATAAGTAAGATATATTTTTGTTGCACTTGTTATTTTCAATAAAACTGCCGCGGCGATTCGATAAACAGATAAGTTTGTTAAATACAGCTTGTGCAAGAAAAACGTTTTAAATTATTAGAGTGGAAATGAAAGAGGGTGTTTTAGTAAGCAAATTAGGTAAGTACTTCTATCACATCTAGGTATCTGCCTATCTAGGCACTTACACAATTCAGCCATTCGCCGTGTTTCAAGCCTGAAATACTTAATATTGATGTAGCTGAATGAATTTTCAAAAGCATTACAAAAAAAAAGAAACAAATTATTTTTATGATGATAGTACAAGTGATTACTGATTACAGGCGCGTTTAAAATTTATACAGATAATTACCTATATTCAAAGCGCTCTATATTTCTTACATAACAACTTATTTCGTAGTCGGGTTAAAAAAATTGCATGCTATAAATATACAAAGTTTTGCACGTGTTAAAATTTCTATAAATATCAGTCTAAATTGTGCACTATTTTGTGCAATACGACCTTGGCCTATAAGCCCTACCCTCTTTCTTCTCTACGTAAATGGACTCTGTTCACTTAAACTCAACCAGGCAAAGATCTTTGCTTACGCAGACGATACCGCTGTGATTTTTCACGGCAGGTCTTGGAGGGAAGTATATAGCGCTGCAGAAACCGGAATGCAATCTGTTGCCAACTGGCTCCACCACAACTTGCTTAGCCTCAATATAGGTAAAACCAAACTTATGAATTTTAACATAAGCAATAGGACCAATGCCCCGAAAGAATTATCCCTAACAATACATAGATGTGAAAATAACACTACCAACTGCAAATGTACTGCTCTGGAAAATGTTACCTATATAAAGTATCTAGGTGTGATTATCGACAAACACCTTACCTGGAATATACAAACCGATTTAGTAAAGACACGTATCAGAAAATTAACCTACATTTTTAGAAAACTAAGACTAATTGCAGATATCAAAACGATCAAAATGACTTATTATGCACTCTGCCAATCTATCTTAAACTACTGTCTCATTTCTTGGGGTTCCGCCAAAAAATGTCACCTTATAAAAGTTGAGCGCGCGCAAAGAGCAATTCTTAAAATTATCTTTAAAAAGAATCTAAGATATCCAACCAAAGAACTATATCAAGAGGCTGGTATTCTAACGGTGCGTCAGTTATACATATTAGCAGTAATACTAAAATTTCATAAAATAGCTCCAAACACAATTATAACGAACGAGCGCTCTCGAAGAAATCCTACATGGAGGAAACATAGCTGTAATATGTCTTTTGGTAGCAAGGCTTTTATATTCATGGGACCTTACTTATACAACAAAATGAACAAAATACTAAATATCTTTCCTATGACCAAGTTCCGTTGTAAAAAATTTGTTACAAATTGGCTATTTAATCTAAACTACTTAGAAACTGAAAACCTCGTTACCATAATTTCTTGATTAAAATATAAACTTAAACCTTTACTGAATATTAAAATAATGTTTATCCACCCACACACATATACACGTACGCATATACACAAACACTTTCAATACTTAAAATGGCAATGATTTGTTTAAAATATATATATTTCTTTTTCTGTTGTTTTGTTATGTAATATTATGATGAAAGAGATTGAGCCTCACAACACAGGGGATCCTAGTGTGGGGTTCAATGCAACATATTATGTAACAATATTATGTAAAAAAAATTTTTTGAAACAAATAAAGAAATTTTTATTTAAAAAAAAAAAAAAAAAAAAAAAAAACTGTAACAAGATAGGTCGTGACTATGCATTTATTCGAGTAATTAAATTATGCATTTTATATTATACGAAGACATGATTGGCATTAATGAATAGTGGGCCTTATTTATTTATTTAATTTAATTCAGATTTTCATCCATATAGTTGTTAGTATACCTTAAAACTATGTTGGTATTATATTATATTATTATGGTTTATGACCTTTTTGTGGATGCTTCTTTAATTAAGGAGTATTTTTATAGAAGCTTGACGTTTTTGTGGTACAAAATTAGTTTGATTCTCTATTTTTATTGTAAAGGACTAAGCAATAACTGACCGTGGAAATAATTTAAGAAAATAATGAGTTGGTTAGGAAAGAACTTGAACATTTTCTAACTATATTACTTTTACACTTTATACAGCTTTTTTTTAGTTAAGTTTGCTTTCACATTTTTTTATCAATTAGTGTATTTTTTATTTCGCCATTAATCGCAACGCAACACATTGGATTAGGTAAAAAAGAAAAATATTTAATAAAATATTTACTATGAAGACGTAACTTTTAGAAAGTGGAACCGAAACTACTGAGCCAATTTTGAAAATTGTATCACCACTACAAATCTACGTTATTCCTACATAACATAAGCATTCTATTATTAAACATTTTTTACAAGTCAACCTTTGTAAAGTGGCTATTTAAAAACACAGCTTTTCATCAGGGACTTTAGACGGAACAATAACATTTCCGCCTGAAATAACTTGAATGTTGAAATGTATGGACGAATGAGATAAACATATTCGTTACCAACGACCCAGGTGTACGGTAAAAATTATTATACTAATTCCACATGACATGCCTGAACGATTATTTTTATTATAACCGGGTTGTGGGCTGGGCAATTTGTTAAAATGTTACTTTATGCTGAAGATTTGGGTTATAGTATTTCCTGTTATAAACGAAAGGTTGTTTGGATGTACATACATTCATATAAACATTAATGACTTCTCTCATAAGATAATCTGATACGAACTACAAATACCTACCTACATCAATTCTAAAAATAAGAGCGTGTGTGCCAAGCACATGTCAGAAGTGAAACTTCTTTGCCAAGGTTCAATGATAGCAAAATCGTCACCTTAATCCATGACGTGACGGTATTGCCATGACACGATAATATTTTACTCAACGTGCCTAAAGAAGTTTCCCTTCAAAACAATTTCATGTAATTAAGAAAGATACAGTAAAAGCGAGTAATATCCTTATTATATTTATCCCTGAAACATTTACTCCGGTAAGAAGTTGATTATTTATTAATACGATGCGGTGTAAGATAGATGAGTTACAACTGAGCCTCTATCTTTTAATTATACCAGGTAATTATGAAATTAAGCTACAATAATATTAGTCTACGAAAGTAGTGTAATTAGAAGCAAGGACAAAACATATAAGAAACTTTAAATTATTCATCTGTGACATTTTTTTAATCTTTTCACAGATTTGAGTAAATTTTATAAAACTCTCTTTCATTTGTTTAATAATTATTAACGTTGAGTTTATGGTCCAACAATTCCAATGTTTTCGAAAAGCAAATTAATCACTGTCTCTATAAATATTATTAAACTCATTATATTGCAAGAACATTCAAACCAAATCGGAATTCAATTAAATTAAAATGCAGATAATATGACCCACTTGAAAAGAACCATTTTCCACCTACATAATTAAGTTGTTGAACGAAAGTGTCTGTTCATTCATTTATCGTATAGATTTAGTAGAATCTTCCTCGTTCTGAAATCCGAAGTCCATTATTTATTTAAGCAATTTGTCTTAGTGATTCCCTCGGAGTGGATCTTTCTATTCTTAATATTGTTAACTAACTCGTATCTGCGAGATTTTTACTTCAGAGAAAGTTGTATGTAATATGATCTTTAATGGGACAAATTGGGTCACTAGTAATTCAGGTTTTGCTTGATCATAGAAAGATTTATGTGACTAACCTAAATTGAAAGAAAGATATTATTATTATCTAAAATAAATAGGAAAAAAGCAGTTCACGCGCTTTCCTCGACCAAGACACATGTGGACATGCCACACTGACCGAGCCGTATCGCGAGGCTGTTAACAAGCTGAAGAAAAAACAAACTATGTATCAAAACACTATCAAGAGGGAAGATTAAATAGAGATACTAGTAGATATGGTATTACCTATTATTTTATGTAGTAAAGGCAAGCTTTTTATTTAGGTGATAAATTCTAAATTACTCTTTATTTCATAATGAATTAGAAATATTTTCGGGTCACAATGTGGATTAACTTAATTCTGAGATACGATTGAGGTCACACTTAATGTCCCTAAAGGTCAAGCTCTATAACATTAAGATATTGAAAGATCTAGCTTGCTTCTATATCGTGTATCGAATTTACAAAATACCACAAGAAATGTTATTTAATTCTATATTTTAACCTTTTATATATGACTCTATTAGTCTAAGATCCCACAGCAGGATTGCTGGGTATCTTGTACTATATAATTAATGAAATCTTTAAACTGTTATTACTATTTACAAAGAAACATAATTTCTAAAACCACATTCAATATTGTGGTTTTAGATACCTATGTTCTAACCAGATCCAGTTAATGTTACTGGTTAGTATTTAATTTATTTGTAGCTAGTTATTTAATGTCAAAAGTAAGTTAAAGAAGTGTCGGATACAGTCTGATTACCTATTAATCCGTAAAGAAATCGATCACTGAAACGGACGAACATAAATCCATGGTTTATTCACAAACTATAAACAATAATAGTAATTTTATATAAAACACCCCGCGTGGCTCCACTCCATAGTCATAGCGTGATGAAATATAGTCTTTAGCCTTCCTCGATAAATTGGTTGATTTCTGAGATTAGCCAGCCATGTAAAATCATACCACGCTGTGATAGATTGATAGTAAAAGGTACAGCATGGATACAACCGAATAGCAAATTGACACAAATACAGTAGATACCATACTGTCACAGATTGACGCTCAACTATACAGTAACAATACACATCCTCATGACAAACTTGTGACGTATACATGACGCGTATACCAAACATGTCAGCATCCTTTTATCCTCTGAAACATTGCACCCCTTCAAAATGCAGGCTATGTTTCTGCAATTCATTACGTCACGAATTCAATTTTACCAGAGACGAGCCGCTTTGTGTCCTGTCATTAATTTTGATCAGAGTAATGGAATTAATTATAACTCCAGTCCGTACTTATCAATGGCTATAGTTTATTAACAAGGCATTTTCTGATGATGTTAAAAGCGGTGGTTAATGATAGAGATAGAATATATTTTATACATAATATGTTATGTGTATTTTCGAATTTAAGAAATGTTTTGGTGACATTAGTTTAAGTTCCCATCCTGTAAGTTGTCAGACAGAAATTGTCGTAGCGGATAAAACTGCCTTATTATGACGTATTATATACTTATTATATTGAATTATATGTACAACTTTTGTACAATGAAGATAAATAATTTTTCAGTATATGATCGCTCGCTATTAGTAGATAACACTCAATCTTTTAGATTTCAACATTACTGGACAATTCTAATCAATTGCCTTTCAGAATCTTATTATTTTAACCAAATTGTATGTATTGTTCCAATACAAAAAAGTCACTACGAATAACATTACGATAATATATTAATTGATCTAGTGTAAAATAAAGAAATGCTTCGTTAATATTATGTTTTTTAACACGTACTTATTAATATGGTCTTAAAATTAAGTTGTTCTACGAAATACGATGCGCAAAAATGATGATGAACGTATATGAATTTCAATTAACAACACAGACGTACAAAGGCGAATGAATACAATAATCCCGCGTCAACTTATGCATTTAATTACGAAACATGGGTACAACTCAGGAATTATAATAAGCAAATCCTTGGTTTCATTCATGTATGTGACGTGTTTGGTGTTTGGGGGAAGCGACAAGCGAGTCACTATTAATAGTTATAATAAATTTTATGAAGTTATTAAGGTATTAAAACAATTCTCTTCCAAGCGGCTTTTATAGGTATCTTGGCTTTTGAATTTAATAAAATGACGAGCATATTGTTTTCTTAATGCTCATTACATAACTTATTTATAACTAATTTGCTTATGTAATGTATGTGTGTTTATGAAAATCTTCTATTTCATAAAATGAATCTGTTGTCGCCAAATGTGAAATGAAGCCAAATATGTTGCTAAGCGTAAAACTAGAGAACGGCTCTACAAATTTTAATTGTTTTTTAATGTTTGTGTTAAAGCACAAGGAAGGTTCTTAAAGCGAGAAAAGGCAAAAAGGGACAATGTTAAGTAAGTAAGTATATTTGTTCTTTACATACATTTTTATTACTATCATCGGCCAGAATATTCCACCATACTTATATTTTATATGAGAATTATAAACCCGCTGTAATAACTCAGCCCCCGGAATCACAGACACAATAAGCTGGGTACTCACTTAGCAGTGTAGCACGTAACGTATCAGATACGGTATCAACCTGCAAGTGGATACGGCTCGTCCACGGTCTTCCGCGTATCTAGCTACGAGCTGCCGGATCCGCAGTGCTCGTGCTGCGCGCCGCCTTTGTGTTCGCAGTGAAACCGCCACTCGGCGGGTCACTGCGAGCTTACAGCGCTCCACGCGCGAGCGGCTCGCAGCGGGCTCGTGTCTACGTACTCACTTGATACCGTATCTGATACGTTACGTGCTACACTGCTAAGTGAGTACCCAGCTATAGAAAATCTATTGTGTCGTGGTCAGATCGGGCCGCTCGGGGCTCAATGGGATAAGTTCCATATTTGTACCACACACCGCATCGTTAAGAGCGTGTTACGTGTATTCGTATAGCATTTCACGAATACTTTATAAAAGCGAATAGAACTAATTGTTGTATGCCGCATCACACTAATTATTGTCTCCTTGTTCACGGGTTATAATAATAATTAATAGGAGAGAAGCAACAGAGTAACAAATGAAATAACTTATTACAATTGCTTCAGCTTGTTTCGGTTATGTTTTGGAAAGACTTTGCAGTGTGAAAGTCAATTGATGAACAATTGTAATTTGTGTGTTTGTTTAATTAGTTGCAATTACATGCTAAGCAGATTTTTATCAATTTTTGCATAGTTATTTTGTTCTACAGATAGTTATGAATGATATTCGGTTTCCGTTGTTCAGTTCAAATTCGTACATTGATTGGCGCATGTTCCCTTAAATATTTATTCATTTATAATAAAAATATTTGTTTTCCCAATTTATCATAGTTTATGAAAATTAACAGAATCTCTGAATTCAAATATCGAAAAAAAGACGAACTTGAACGAATCTAATTTTCGCTATGAGATATAGTTTTTACGTTATTACTATTTTTGAGTTTTTATATTATTTTATTTTCCTCTATACATAGTAATATATCCTTAATCAAGGATCGACAGAATGATTTTTTTCAGCTTCACATTGTAATTAATCCCCAATCAAAAGCCAGATAGTATTTTATCCAAAAATCCACAATCCGAATCGTAACGCCTGCAGGGCCTCACATTATTAATGGACCACTTAACAAAAGGTCACATGTAGATAAACGCAATAAGCTTATCTTGCCTCGAGCGATTAACTTCAATCTATTATGTAATCCCTGACACGGTCATGATGGCTATTCCGCCAGTAATGATCACTTTATTCCGACATCTAAGGAACATGAAAACAATGAAAGTAATGACGATTAAATTATGAGAAATCTGACAGATGTTTACAGGGAAAATTATGGGAATGAAAGCCGGCTACTCACGTACCTGCCTGGGAAATATTGGAACAATCTCGGTTGCACGGCGCGGCGGGTGGAGCAATTTCAGTTGTTCTCTAAGTTGTCCCTGCTTGCCTACACATCACAATTAAGGAGCCAATTAAGGGTATAATTCCAATATTGCCCCTGCTGCAGGTAGGTGATGAAAATTATGGGAATTAAGACGTTTGATAAGGTCTTCGATTTAAAGCAAAAGGTGAAAGTATCGAGACTAGATGATAGTTTAAAATTATAAGTACAGGAGTGATATATTAAAGATTGAAAGAAAACTAGTAAGACTGAAATATGTAAAAACATCTGTCTATCAAATTCCTGTCATATAGGATTATGGTCTAATAGACTCTAATCAGATAGGAGGCTTGTGTATCTGCAGACGCTTATTAACACGTTCACTGCGGCATGTCCAGTATCGGGCCATCAGCGACTACACCACAGTGCGGCGCCCAAAATCGCAGTTTTCACCGTGGTGCGGCGAGGTTTTTTATATGTTAATCAATGACTAGAAAAGAGACAAATATATTTTTGTGATCACAGTTTGAAGTAGGACTCAATTTCGTTTAAAAATCGTATGGCAAAATATTGGACACAACGCATAGAAAAGAAACCGTTTCTTTTGTGTGCGGCATGTCAAATATTTTGCCATGGACAAGCACCTCATGCCGCACTGTACTGCGAGCGCGCCGCGTGTCAAACTCGCATAGTGATGCACCAGGACCGCACGCACTTTTCTTTTGAGTTTTTTTAAATGACAATGATACCTTAGAGGCTTTAGTTTTTTTACTTTCTTTTATTTCGTAGCATAAATGCAAAAATGTGATGACAGTTGTGAAAATAATATAAAACATTAAAACAAAAGTTACTGAACAAATTAAAACAAAAGTTACTGAACAATTTCCTGATAGTACTCTATCAAGTACCTTGTTTTATATGTGTTTTTTTTTGTATCGACGATCTAGTTTTCTGTTAACAAACAGACTGAAATATACAAAATTGACTTATATCGATATCGATGTTTTATTTTACAGTGTTTCCCATCGCTATTACTGTAAACATGCCGTATCAACGCAGTGCGGGATGGCAAATAATTTTTCACAAAATCAGGGGTTTACATTTTCCCTCATATCTTTTAAACTATTGGGTCAAACTAAAAGCTATTTATGCGGTATATACTAGACTATATATACTATTATCTGAAAAAAAAAATTTTGAAATATCTTGAAATTTCATGAAATTATTAACCTTCAAAGTCAGAAGGTGCGATGTGATAAAAATGGCTCATGACGCACAGTGGTGAACTTGCCGATGTGAAGTATGGAAGACATGCCGCAACAACGGTAAGTTTGGCATTTTAGGTGCCGCAGTGAACGTGTTAAAAAAGACTTGGTTATATTGAATGAACATATTATTTTTCAATAATTACTAAAATGGCGGTGATGATTTGTGCGCGTTATATTCGAAATACTTTAACGGTCGTCACTGATAACCTGTGTTACAAAAACTTTCTCTGTAACTTTTGCTGATGTAGGGACCTTTTTGCCGTTATTATAATGTTAATTTTTTTAAACCTAACTGTTAATTTTTGAAGGCTTCTTTATGCGTGATGAAAGTAAAATTTCAAGGTCTTGTCATGGCAATACCATCACGTAATGGTGTAATGATTTTGGTATGTTTGAATCTTGCCAAAGAAGTTTCACTTCTGACACGTGTGCTCAGCATACCTACACGCTCTTTTTGGTGCCAAATAAATGTAGGTATGTGTATATGTCGAATACTATGAAATAGTATGAAATAATAGTCTTATACATGAAATTTGAATATTAAACTCAAAACTACATATTCTAGACGCTTTGTTAGTTCGTTGACTTGAATATTACACGTAAGTTGGGTTCTACTGCGGTTTTGAATATCATAATATTATGATAATTATTGTAATGTTATTGTTTAATTTGCTATAGCTATAAAGTTTACAAACTATTTAGTGCTTATTCTCAAGATGTATAAGATTATTTGAATGTAAGGAAAATTAAAACAACATTTTCAATTAGAATTTGTATTAGGTACATGTTTAATATCATGAGAACTACAGAGTTTACGTGGTTCCAATTCTATGATGAAATAACATATGATTTGTTTTATCAAATGTTTGCAAGGAATATAGGTACTTACACAAAAAAATATTGAACGAGTAATAATTTTTTCACCAGAAGAAAATTACATTATTCCACAGTTACATACAGATTATATTTTATTTTATTTTCCATCCTGGGTCAAAATACGTAGCTGCTTAGATGTTAAGACTGGCTGACGTAAAATTTTAGAATTATAATTGAATCAAATTGTAATTTACCCAGGGACTTTTTCACAGTACAAATTTTAAAAGTCAATACAAATGCCGCGTCTAGCGACGACATATCCTTTTCTCTGGCAGTTCATCAGGCATATATTCATGAACGTTTGATTGTCGGTAGTGCACACGGGAAAATAGACGTTAGGGCACTTGTTACAAGGCATAGTTGAGTTTAACGACGGTAGGATCCCTTTGGGCCGCAATGTTGTCGTTCTTTGGCTTCTCCGTACTAACACTATGTAGGCCAAAAGTACGAACAGTAGTTTTACTGTAAAAAACAAATGCTTAGTAATATAAATTATATTACATAGAATAAGAAATATGGTTACTAGAAACGCTCTTTTGTCAAAATTCATTTTGAAACATCTGAATAGTAACAAAAAATCTTTATAAAATGTATAAGAAGACAAATGTTTTATTATAAATTTTGAAATCTTAATTGCTGAAGTACTGTCTTAATTCTTAAAGTTATATGTGCTAAACAAGACTTCTTGCTACGATTGTACCAAATTTTTTATTTATCCAATCAGCTGTTTTTGAGTAAAATAGCAACAACATACTTACATAATCTTTTGAGCATTTTACTACAAAGGTTTCTAGGAAATGCCAATTAATTTCCTAATTGCCGCCAGAATTACTTCAATCATCGGAGTTAATGATTTGTTAAAATTAATCACTAACGAGTAATAAAACTGAATTATCATGAAAAATATCAGGAAAACTGTTAATAAATATGAAACGTTTCAATTGAACACTTTATTACATTCCTTCGTGAAAAATATAAAATAATAAAATTTTGTAGGCTATTATAGGAAGGGGAACAAAGGCTACAGAAATATGAATAGATTTTATATAACATTCTATTTTGATGACACTTCCAGTACTCTACGTATAATGTCATGCATCCAATACAAAAAATGAACATGAGTAAAATACAATTTTTTTTTCGATAAAGTAGATTTAACTATGCACTTTTTAGATGTTCAAATTTATCAAATTTTATCGTTATTCCTTTTGCTGCTTGTCCCTACTCCGATCGGGTCGACATTTTTGTAGGTTTTACAAATTGTAAACAGTTATATCATTTTAAATTTGATTCTATTCAAATGCAAAAGAAAAGTTTAAAATTGAATTTTTTTTCAGTTGCATATTATGCTATCTAATAATCCAAAATTCATTAGAAACCGTTCATCCGTTCTTGACAAGTTTATGTGTCGTTTACCACACAAAATAATAAATCCAATTATAGTTTGTGTTACACTATAATTAAGTCAGTAGTTCATATAACATTATATTGTATGCGATGCTCTCTAGAGATAGATCAAGGATTGGAAAATGACTTTTATCTTTGAAGTTAATTCTTTTAGAATCTGAGGCGTTGTAATGGATGATATTGGAAAAGTTATTATCGTAGATGGGCAAGGCAAATAATAAAATAAAATAAAAATGCTTCCTAATATTCTGTTGATAAATTAGGGTGTTAAATTACTGTCATCATATTTTAAATTGGATCAAGTTGCTGAAGTAATTACATAGATAGACAGATATACTTTTTAATCACTACATAGTATAAAAGTCACTTTCTCTGTCCTATGTATGCTTAAATCTTTAAAACTACGCAATGGATTTTGATGTGTTTTTTTAATAGATAGAGTGATTCAAGAGGAAGGTTTTAGTATATAATTTATTTTAGATAAAGCGGGCGAAGCCGCGGGCGGAAAGCTAGTTTATAATATTAGTACGAATAAATGTATCCTAATTAACAGCCAAGGGTAAAATAAAACAAACAAACAAACTCCACATATTTAATACTCAAACGGATTCAAAAATTGAATGCAATTACCCCAATAAAACATTTCTACCTGTCTCCCCTTCTTCATATTCAGGCAATTCATCCAGCATATATTTGTATATGTTTTATTATCTGTGCCACAAATGGGTATGTATACTCTGGGGCAGTCACAGTTTTTTATCTCGTCTATAAGCGGTATGGTATCTATGACACGTTCCATGTATGATGATTG
>CAJQZM010031812.1:0-14749 GCA_907164665.1 Colias nastes | reverse complement strand
CATCAAAATCCGTTGCGTAGTTTCAAAGATTTAAGCGTACAAAGGGACATAGGGACAGAGAAAGCGACTTTGTTTTATACTATGTAGTGATGAGAAACTATTTATTACATATACATATAAAATAGTGCAATATTATATGATAATTTAATTTTTCATAATTATCACTAGAATATGTTATAATAGACACATTGCGTTATTTTATTAATTTAAAACAATTAATTCAAAATGTAACTATTTCATTATATGCTTTTCCAAAAACCTCCAAAAATCATTATCTTTGAGGTAAGTATCTCCGAATCGGCTAGACCAATTTTTGTGAAATTTTGTGTGAAAAATCTAACCCCTAAATAATAAGGTTGTTCTAGCTGATAAACGTTTTTCGGGTCATAGTATACATTTTTAAGATATTTCATAAGGAGACAAAAAATAACACAATCATGATCGTTCAAAAACCAATCAACATACAGTGTATATAATTTGTTTTTGTTTATAATTCCGGCGATAATCGAAATAAGGACGGTATTCCTAAGCATCGCCTACCACTCGCATTTATGGTCAAAGCAAGTGTCGTTGGATGCCTTTTACTACTAACGATATTTTATCGTATCGTCGTACGACGATGCAAAAGCTAAGCTAAGAATTAAAAATTTAATTATTTGAACTAATTGAATATGTGTTGTGTATATTGCGTAATATTGATTCGTATTTGGATGTTATCTCGCATAAAAAAGATGTAGAGTCAAGACGTATCACTGAAATGTTGTAAGTACGAACTTATTTTTGCGCTATAGATTTTTATTGAACGAACAAAATATAAAAAATGTCGTGCGTTAAAAAAAATAGATAGTAATAAATAGAAGGTAGGTACATATTATTTTGAATATATAAGATTATAGTAGAGCCATTTTAATAGGCAACATTTGACAGTTCAACAAAATTCAACAACGTAACCTAGTAACGACGACATAGTAACATAATAACATGATATTTCGTTTTGTTAAAACTGCACATTTGCTTAACTTTTGTCAATTACGATTACATATTTATAATAATAATGACCGACACAAGTAATTGTAGGATTTGATTTTACTGATAAACCATTCTAAACATAATAAACAATTTCTGATTTAAAGAACTGACGTCGCTACAATTTTGTGTCAATAAACCTTTTTTATTTTTAAATACCAGAGACGTTACTCTAAAAATCGAAATCTGACATCTAGAATCGAATGCATTGATTACTTGGGAATAAAAATTATCATAAATTATTGACATGTGTTTCAAGTTCGATTGACAAATGTTTCAAGTCCGTATCGATTAATTCACTTTAATCGATGTTTTTAAGCAGGTTACCACCCTATGAAGATAAAATTGATAGACGTCAAATGTTGCCTATTAAATTGGCTCGACTATAATTAACTATCTAAATATTTAAGAATTTGTGATAATAACACGACAAAATTCTAAATACGTTCGTGAAGTGTAAAGCGCTCTCATTTCTAGTATGCTCAACTTCATGGCCGCCCAGTGCTATAAACTTTAGAATCGTAATTGGAATTTAGTTATATCGAGCGCATCACTTCAATATATTAATGAATAATTATTTAACTAGCTTTCTGCACGTGACTTTACTCACTTCATTATATCGCGTAAAAGGTACTTTCTACCCAAATTTTCTTGTTTATTTTTAAGTACCTTTTTCAACTTGAGTTGATTTAAAACAACCCATTATTGATCTAAACTTAGCAATCTGATTGGATTAACATGCCATCAAGTAATAGGTATTAGTTAAGGGGAAAAATAAAACATTTTTTTTGTAGTTGTTACTTTTTATTTAGTTTTTAGATCACTACGTTTGATCCATAGCTCAACGAAGTTTAACATAAATTTTTAAACATATTGCATCAAATTGTCGCCAATTTACATATTTAAATAAATAAATAAATTTATATTTTTAGAATCGAATTGCTTCGCATGACATAAAAGCTTTTGATCATATTATAAATATTAATTATTAAATATATTTAATAAACAAAACAAAAAATTCTTCGAAGCGTCTATGTAAATTAATCTTCGGAATGTTGTTAATTCTTTTAATTAAGCTAAAAGTGTTAATAGCTATTGTTTCCGAAGGTTATGTTAAAATAAATGTTTTGATTATTTTTATATGGTTATTTATTTTGAATATTTCGTAATATTGTCTGCTTTAATAGCATGGATTATATTTCTTACTGGACAGGAAATAGAGTGGATAGTAGTATAAATTATAATGTTCTGGCGTTTTACGCGTGTATTTTATAATTGAGAAAAGAAATAAGATAATGCTTATCTATCAGGACCGCCTCCTTGGTACAGTGGTTGACGCATGAGCGTAGCACCGAGGGGTCCTGGGTTCGATTCCCGGTGGAGACGAAGAAAAAAAAATGTCTCGGTCCGGTTGGACATAGAAAGCTGATCACCTACCTACTTGTCCCTAAAGAAAATCGATCAGTGAAACTAGATGTATAATGCATCTGCCCCTTACCCCACTTGGGGATATGGTAGTTGGTACTTAACTTTACCTAACAGGATCTGGAAAGTTCATAACCAATAGTAGGTAATACTACTTATTCATCGGTCAATAGATCAGTGAATATAATATTATACTTATAAAATAGAAAATTCATATGATAAGATGACATGCTGGGATCGAGATAGTTGAAAATAACTAGCCTATAAAAATGAAAATAATATCCCTCTGCTAACCAAATTTCTTCAAATTTAAGATAGACTATGAGAAACGAAAGGTTTCTTTAGATGTAAATGATAGAATCTTAGCTTTTTAAAATAAGCTGCATACTTGTAAAATTAAATTCAACGTGTTATCATTTAGTTTTTCTGCTTGTATATATTTGAAGATGCTGCTTCTGTATTTTTTATGCTAAACATATTATGAAATTCGAACAAATAATGCATTATGCATGATATAAAATGTAGTATTTTATTTTTCTATTTTAAAATATTATGACGCGTCGATATTCCAAATAAAGTAAAATGAAACGAAAGAGGAAACAATATACACCTTATACTAATATGGTCAATGGTCAATAACCACATTCCATCTAAAATTTTGAAACAGTAAAATTTAACAATTCTATAGGAGACTAGCTTTCCGCCCACGGTTTCGCCAGCTTTTTATAATTATAAAATAAAACCTATCTCGAAAAATACCTATTCTTTATATTAAAAATCAAGCATAGATAGGGACAGACAGACGGCACTTTGTTTTATATCATGTAGTGTATGATGAAATTATATTTTGGAAACCGATCCTTGATAAGTGTACAAAGTTTCAATTAAACATTTCCGATTATAGCTGGTAATACAAAGTCTAAAGGATTACCGTGGGTATCTTTGGAAGATTTCCCCACTTAAAAAAAAGTCTAAAGGATTAACATACAAACATACAGGTGATGCTTTACGCATGTATACAGGGTTACTTGTAAAACACCAGCAACCTCGCAGGACAAGATAGCTAGCATCATAAGTAACAACATTTGTTCTACGACTTTTGATAATTTGTTAGATTTTATTTTCATACAAAAATAAATATTCATTTAATTTTCCGTTTGCATATTATAAACTCTACGGGAATCCCAAAAATTACGTAAACAAGAAGCGAACGAGAGGGGGAAGGGGGCGTCCCGGGCGTCGTGTCGTCCTTTCGATAATGAATAGAACATAGACTTACAAATGTTAGGAGAGTACAATAAAAGCTTAAAAAATCATTTAAAAATAATTTATTGTGTTATGCCAAAAGTCGTAGAACAAATGTTGTTACTTATGATGTTAGCTATCTTGTCCTGCGAGGTTGCTGGTGTTTTACAAGTAACCCTGTATATCTGCCATTCTCAAGCTTTCCTTCAATTATGTATATTACGATCACGTGTATAATTGAGCATAACATCCGCGTACAAACGGACATTCCTATGCCCAATGACCATATATGTCCAAGATATAAAGATAGTCAGTAATTGTAGCTATGACCGTGAAAAAGTCAAGGCTAATTCAGTAAAAAGAGGATTAATGTTAAGACCAAGGTGTTGTTACGAAATTTGGTTGACTAATGAGGTATTTAACAGAATATTAGGAATCAGTATGGAGTTGGAATTTGCTAGAATTCTGATGATTTGGTGACTATTCGTCTGTTCCGTCGGTTACTGAAAGAGGAAAAACAGCGTAGATTAGCAGGCAACTAGAAAGAAAGAAAGAAATTTATTGTCATTTAAAACAACCACTCGAACAACTACTCTGTTGTCCATCTTGTCAAGACCCTTGGAGGGGTAATGATGATGGTACTACATCATCAGATGATGATGATGCACCATCATGATGACAGCCCACTTCCTATTCCATCACACTTATAGATAAACTGATAAGTTGTTTATAGTTTACTGTTTATCACAAGGTCATGTTATTTATATATCAAAATACATATTAATTGATAGTTTTAAACCATTGTATCTTTAGTACTGATTTATGAATGCAATAAAAGATTCAATTTTCGTAATAAATATTTTTCTATTAACCTTTAAAACAAAAGATCTTCATCAATAAATGTTTAATAACTTAATAACTCGTATGCATTTAATTAACAATTACTGTAGGTATAATGCAATTTCCTTGCAAATTCCTTGGCGCAGTGGGTTAAAATAATAGCTTACAACCAAATAGTCGATTGCTGGTGGTGGTGGATAATATGTCGCAGGCAAATTGTATAATCTCGCCGTTTACTTACTTTTTCCAAAATTCTACAAAAAGATCTTGATTTACTTTTTCCAAAATTCTACAAAAAGACGGTCGCGAGCCGACGGAGCCCCACTTCGTGGGGCTCCTACTTCTGTGTAGTTATAAAAACACGAACCTAACCTAACTCACCCCCTTATCTCTCTTCATATTACAATTATCCCCTTATTCTCGACATATTACAAAATGCCGAGCTTTTGTAAACGGCGAAATAATACAATTTGCCTGCGTCAGATACATACAAAAAAATCTTGGTCTGACTACATAATGTAAAAGAATTTGAAATTCATAAACTAAACTACCTACAGTATTGCGTCAATAACAATAAATAAATTTTGTTTTGCTATGTCCTTCCTCAGGTCTCAAGCTACCTCTGTACCAAATTTGAAGGAAATCCATTCAGTGTTTTTTGAGTTTAGCCCGGACAGACATATAGACAAACACACAAAAATTCTGAAAACTATAATATTTTTGGCTTGGATATCTATTGTAGATCACACCTCAAGCATTCTTTTAAAAAAAATATTCAATGTACAGTTGTTTTATTATACCTATTATATTCAAAATATAAAAGATATTTATGTTCAGACTGATTTAAACAAAAACACATTATCAAACTATAATCTTTAAACATAATATTATATTTGAAATATTTAAATTTTTTAAATCGAAACGCCGCCAAAATGTTAAGTCGTTAACTAAATATGGTACTGCAGTGTATTTATTATTTTAAACTGTTATGTAAATCTTGTTCATTAATTTAAATAAATTTGTAATCCAATTATATACTTTGTTGTTCAATAACATTAAAAAAATAAAATTTTTAGTTAATTGTTATCCAAATATCAAAAACAGTTATTATTTTAATTTTAATCGTTTTATAATTTATTTATAAATAAACTAGTATTTATTTAAAAATACACGCAATATTTATAACTCCTTGAAAATCCGTTTAACATTAATAACCGAATTTATATTAGTGGATGCTTACGAAATAGGTCGCTGACGAGTACGCTACGGTGTTTTATTATCATGTCACTCGATATAATGGCGAACGGTCGAAAAATATTAAAAATTTATTTTAATAAAATTTAGAAAATAAATTTTATTAAGATGTTTTTCAACACAATATAAGTCCCGTTTGACCTCTAAATTAATTAATAATTATAGTATAATAATTTATAGGTCTTCATAACAATAAACTAATACGATCAGCGACAAAGCAGAAATTATTTATTTATTTTTATTTATTTATGATAAAGTATCGCTATTCATCGTTACTAATATTATAAATGCAATAGTATATTTGTTTGTTTGTGTTTTACGTCACTACTCACAACGCGGAGTGAAATAATTTTAGGTTGTGACTGGACATAATAATTATATAGAACATAATTAAGATTCGGTGAAGCTTTCGAAGATCATTTGGATACAAACTTCAGGAGAGGAGTTACAGGATAATTTTACAATCCTAGATTTTTCACCAAAAAAAAAAATGATTCTAGAAACGAGCGACATTCAAAATACACACCCAATAAGTTGTATTAGAAGTTAAAATCACAAACATTGGAACAAGGCAAGAATAAATTTGTTACCAAAAGGTCAAACCCGCGACCTTTCCGGAAGCAAGGTTACTCTGATGACGGAAATCTTTAATATTTTTGTTTTATCAAAATATTTTTACTCTAATCAATATAGTTTTTGTTACTGAGTTAGTATAGCGCTTTGAACTGAAAGGTCTTGATTTAAAACCACGGCTAGTAAAATTTGTATTTATAAATAAAATGTCTATTTTTAGCATGACAAGCTTCTGTAATTTAAATAAACAGTTTTCCGTAGACTATGTGAATTGAATATAAGTAGGTAACTCACAAGAGAATGAAATCGATTACATACTTGGTTACTAGTGAAACGCATTCAAACATAGGTAAGTAGTTTGAAGCCATAGGAGGCTCACAATACACGATATAATTTTCTTTTTCTGAAAATTAATTATATTTATTTATTTATTATGTATCTAGTCACTAGTGTAAAAGCCTAGTGTTTGGTAAAAAAAATTGGTTGTCTGTAAAGTGGGTTTACTGACGATAGTTGAACGTGACAACGTCTTAAGGCCGATTGTGCTTCTTTGTCGCTCGTTCCGCGCTCTCGCTTGCACTTCAAGCCACATGGAACGCCAGAGCGAGGTAACGCCGCATGAGTCATGTTTTTTCGTGCGTGCAGCCGGCTCTATCGAATTATAAGACGTTGTCACGTCAAAAAATGTAAGTATGCTTATCGATGCAAAACTTTGAATTTTTTCAATGTCTTTTCGGTTGATACTAGGTACATATTATATTATAATATTAAAAAAATAAATACCGCAAGATTTTACATGACTACAACCAAAATCACTACAAAACGTCGCTTCCGATGATTGCGAACGAAGCACCACCTGGATGTGTCAGCATTTTGCGTTTTTATGATCAGTGAGTGACCCTAAAAAATAATTAAAATTGTATCGGGAATTTATTAATTATGTAGCACTGCACATACTTTCAATATAGGTTACGCCATCTCGTGGATTTTTGGTAAACAACGAACAAGCGTATGTATGCTTTAGACTAAGTAGTCTATCTAATCAGCAATAGATGGCGCTGTTACAAAAAGCTAATATAAAAAAAATTCTGATACATATATTGCAATGTCTAGTTAATTTTCTATTATTACTGGGAAGAAACCGCGGGAAATATCTAGTTATGTAAATCCAATATGGTTAGGGAGCCAGGTGCAAATTTGGTTAATTATTTCCTTTCAAGAGATAATTCGTCAGACGCATCAGAGTATAGTATTATAAAGCCTCGTGAACGTCAGCTGGCGCTCGGTTGGGGGGATGAGCGGTTGTAGCCTCCCACGCACGTAGGAAAAAAAAATACATTCATTCATTTCCTCTCAGCTAAAAATTTGTCAAATTGTAGCTAACCCAATATCTCAACGAAAAAAAATAATCAGCTGGTTACAACATGGTGTATTATACGTCAGCTGGTGTCTCGAACATGAAAAAAATAAAATTATTTTCCGTGATTTCCTCTCAAACAAAAATTTACCTGATGATAGCTTATATGTAACTGTGGATATATATATAGGTCAGCTGGCTGTATCTTGGTGGAAAAACCGTCAGCTGATACTTTGAAAGTTATTACATAGGAGTTAGACAGAAGCATCTATTGCCAATTTATATGCATCAACTGACTAGGTTTTCCTCGAATTATTGCTAGCTGATTTTTTTTATTTATCGCATCAGTATATTAACAATCAGCTCACAAATTTTCATCTGAGATGAAATGACGTCTCTTTAATTATTATCGTTATTTTTAAAAATTCAAGCAACACACGCTAGCATAATATAGACAGTAATAAGGTACGCTTGGAGGTGGTTAGTTGTGCGCATGATCGGGGTACTACGTACATTCAGCCACATCGGTAAACATGTTTTTACAAATATTATAAACTGCATTTAAAAATAACTATCATATCATCAAATTCACATAACTACCTAAAAGTGTAACAAATATGAAATAACCCACTAAAAACATTAGTTAACTATAATTATTAAAAAAATAATAGTATAATATATAATTAATAAAGTTATTACTTATCTTTTACGGGGACTTATGTTGATGGAATTCCACGTATCTCGATGATTTTGTTAATGTCTCATTATATTCGAGACACCAGCTGACGTATAATACACCATGCTGTAACCAGCTGATTATTATTTTTCGTTGAGATATTGGGTTAGCTACAATTTGACAAATTTTTAGCTGAGAGGAAATGAATGAATATACTTTTTTTTCTTACGTGCGTGGGAGGCTACAACCGCTCACCCCCCCAACCGAGCTCCAGCTGACGTTCACGAGGCTTCATAATACTATACTTTGATGCATTTTACTAATTACCGCTTGAGAGGAACTTGGTCATAAAATCTGCTTCTGGCTCCCGGACCAATAGATATGTAGATATTTAATAAAAAGCAATTACAATTTGGAGTAAAAAAAGTAACGCCATCTAGTGGATTTCCATTAGCATTTTATAATAGACATTGTCGTGTGGATGATGGATGGATGGATGAACACGCACGAGTTAGTCTATCTAATTACCAATAGATGGCGCTGTTTCAAAAAAAGCAAATATCAATTAGTTTTTTTAGGGCTGATTTTTCAAACGAGCTTTTCGTAGTACTACGAAATATATTATTCGAATTTTAACTGTTTTAGCTTGTATTGTTTATTATTAATTACATTGTTTCAATATTTGTTATTTTAGTAGCCATGTTTATTGTTTTTGTTAAAACACCAAATTTCATATATTATGTATGTGATTAGGCGGTTACAAATTGAGCGAGCAGGATCGCGAAGCATTTTCCAGGAAAAGCAGCTGCAGCTGTTGCTGTGGAGGCGGCTTGACAGGAGGAAAGTTCAAATTCAAATATTTTATTCCATGAACATGGGTACAATTCTGGTGTCAAGAAAGTTTACAAGATATAATAAAACCATTAATAAAAAATTGTCTTTTTCACATTTTTTTTTTTATTATTAAAATTATACTTATTGCTACTAAAACCTTATAAAAAAATAAGTCTTGTATTGCGTAGAACATGGTACAAACAAGGACATTATTTTAATAGGATCTTTGTGCATTGATAAAAATGTTCTTTTTCGCGCTAGTATCTACCTACTAAATAAGAAACAGTAGCGCATTACAAGAAGAAAATATAATGTTACCTATTACAATTATTAATACTCATATTACTCGTGTGATTTTTTTTTCCAAATACTTTCAGTAACAGGCCAACTCACAGACTTAGATTGTGATAACTTTAAATTTTGTTCTGCTCTGGGATTAAAATTATCTTATTTGGTTCATATTTTAGAATCTCTTCGCATAAAAAACCAATGAATGACTGTGACTACGCCTTATTGAATTATTTATTATAATAATGTACGAGTACACTTACATTTCGACGCGTACGTACATTGTAACACGTACTTTCGACTCGACGTAACGTTTAATTCAACTTTACAAGCAATCAATTTAATAATCCTATCCTACTAATATAATAAATGCGAAAGTTTGTGAGGATGTATGTGTATGTTAGTTACTCTTTCACGCAAATACTACTAAACCGATTACAATGATTTTTAGCACACATATAGAGGATTAGCTACTAGCTTTTATTCTGTGACATAGGATAGGTTTTATCCCGGAAAACCCACGGGAACGGGAACTCTGCGGGTTATTCTTTTTAAACGCGGGCGAAGCCGAAGGTGGAAAGCTAGTAGGTACCTACTTAATAATTATGTGCTAGGCGTCCAACTAAATAGAATCAACGCAGCGCCTTATTGAGCTATTATATTGGTCAATTCAAACAAAATAATGCCTCAACTAAGTTAATTAATAAATGTTATATTTAAATTTGATATAAGAGTAAGCAAAATAAAATAATCCGTTATCGATCTGAAAACGATTTCTGTAACGGTGCATTTACATCAAACGAACATAGAGCTAGAGCTAGAGCAAGTAAACTCGTATTCAGTGTTGTTCAGTATTAGAACATTGCATAGAATCTTTTCGAACGCACTAAGAACAACGAAAGAATGCTCTTTGCCAACTAAAAGAATTTGACATTGTGGGGCTAGAATGAGCATTCGCTTGTTTGATGTAAATGCACCGTAAAGGCCATTAACAATCCTATTTTTAGTTGGACTCCATTATATAAGATTTTATTATTTTCTTCACTATAAACATGTGTAGAATACGTACCGTAAACAGCAAAGAAAACATTATTCAAGGTTCAATATTGATTAGTGAAATAAGTAAAAGAGGAAGATACCTAACTTGTTTTATATAATCAATTTTGGATTTTATGTTTGAAAATATTTTTTTTGCTCTATCAAAATTTGTAATATTCATTCAGTCTTATTATTGGAATCATGCATCTTATGACCATCGAGGAGACTTCATAATGTTCTACTAGGCAATTCAAAAGGTATTTTGATAAAATGAAACAAAATTGTACCTTACAGTAATGTATTTACGTTTAAAATACAATAATACACATTAAGTATAATCTTAAAATTATTTACGTCACTATTAATTTTTCTATTATACAACAATACTCAATTTGTTCTAGAAATAATTACATATAATCAAACGGCAAGCATAAACATCCTTCTTTCTTTAGCTCTTTACCACCAGTATCCATGACCGTATCCATACGGCCAGCCGTGACCGTACCACCCGTAACCGTAGCTCGGCCAGCCCCAGTAACCGTAGTGCGGGTAGTAACCGTAACCGTAGCCAAAACCACCGTAGTGACCGCCCCAGTGTGACGCAGATGGTTCCAAGTCATCCTTTTCGGGGGTTGCTTGCTTTGGTGGAACATCCGCGGGTGCTGCGAAGGTTGCAGCGAGAAGGCAGAAGGCCAGGGTAATGTAGAATACCTGAAAATAGAAATATTTATTTTATTTATTTATGTATACTTAAACCTTACAGCGGGTCCACACTGGAGAAGAGTAGCGAGGGACAGAATCCAGTGGAAGATGTTGGAGGAGGCCTATACCAAAAGGCACGCTGAACTTCGAGATATTTTGTGAACAGTGTATAAGATATTATATGTAATTGATATTATTTACTTCAGAATAAATGGGATTTTTATTTTATTTTATTTTTTTGTTTATTTATTATACTTTATTGCTCTATAACTGCTCTGAAACTTGATCTAATTATAAATTAAAACAAATGGCGTCTTATAGCGATATTTTCCTGAAATACAGACGTACGGAGGGAAATAAAATTAATAACTAGTATAATAAGAAGCCTGAAAAAATTATAAAACAAAGAAATTACAGCTTTTAAATAGCTTTATGAAAAGTAAAGTTACATAGATAAAAGAAACGGGAGTATCAAAAGGTAAATGATTTCTTGACTAAATAATTCCTAGGCTAAGTATTCCTAATAGTACCTACTTACTGATTTTCATTAAATAAAATATGAATTTCATAGCATATGATAAAAATCAATCCATTATTAGTTTATATTTACACACGAAAGAAGAGCTCTAATCTTTTAAATATATATACCTTTTTTGGGACACACAAATCTATTTCTATTTTAATTCTAAAACAAATAAATACCACCTGTAACTTTCAAAATCATAATATTGGATTATTTGATAATAGATAAGAAAAATTGCATAATCACGCTACTATAGGTACGCATAGTTATTTTTTGTGTAATGTACAAAATTAAAACCGATATCACATTTTTGAAATACTAGCGGTTCGCCCCGGCTTCGCCCGTAGTACCTACATGTTTACGTTTTTTTTCATAAAAACTATCCTATCTCTCAAGTTGGATCGAACTGCACATGGTGTGCGAATATTATTATAATCGGTTAAGTGGTTTAGGAGTCCATTGAGGACAAACATTGTGACACGAGATTTATATATATTAAGAAGATATCCTGTCAATTGAATAAATAAAAGTGGTGGAAAAAACGACACATTAACATCACAATTTTCACCTTAATTTTCAACCATAAAACTTTTAACCTATTTTTTCAATTTTCTGTGTATTTCCCCTGCATCCAAAACTTTTTTTTTTTCAAATTTTTCGTGCGTCTTACAACTAATCCCCAAACACCAAACACTACGAATCGAAAATCTACACCTAAGTTGTACTTACTGTGCAAGCCATGTTAGTCCGAAACACACTGCTTGTGTCACCAAATCACAAACATTTATATTGGCAGTGTGTCCTAGAGGCGATGGATGAGTGAACACCTTCCTTACCATTAGATGCCAATGACCCCTATAGAAGAAGGTCCCATAATAGCTTTGCAAGGACGAAGTTTCTTTGTTAAATGCAATCTCTACGGCTTTTTGACACCATGGTGTATTTTTTTAAGATTATACATACTTCCAAAGGATATTTTTTACTCCCTATAGGTGAAGGATTTTTGTGAATGTTTGTTAAATGTTATCGAATTTACCATATTTACATTTTTAGTACAATTGTGACAAAATTTCATTGTGATCGAAGAAGATTATTATTCATTCAAATCACTGCATTTAACAGAGCCTGTAGTAAATTGTAAAATACTTGTAAAAAATATTTCATTATAATTTTACTTTGAAATAGGTATAATAAGTTCATTGTACAATTCAAAGGGTAATTTTCACAGTTTTAATCGGTTCGATTTCCGTGTATGTCAAGCAAAGGAAAATCAGTGAACACAGTTTTCTTTCTTTTAAAATAATGGAATGTTTCCTTTGAGTAAAGTTTTCTATCTACAGGTATTACGTGCACTATCCTAGGTGCTTTTACAAGTTCCACCCTGTAGGCTGTACAGGTCATTCTTTCCCATTCTGGAAGTAATACTGCTTTAATCATGGTAACACACCAACAATGATTTAGACATAGCGTCAATAGTAATTTTGAGAACATAATAATAAATATTTCGGGACAATTTTCACACACGGCACGATCTGATCCCATACTAAGCTTTCGCTTGTGTTATGGAAACCAGATGGCTGATAAACATACATATTATATAAAATTAAAAAAATACTTATATAGTTAACACCCAGACACAGAGCAAATATCTATGTTCAGGGTGGGAATCGAACCCACGACCAGTGGCTTGGAAGGGAGGGTCACTACCAAGTACCAACCAAGCCAAGCGGCCGGTCATATCACGGTATTTAGCTTGCAATTTAGCAAAACAATTACATAGTAATGTTAGGAATTCAATTGTTGCACCGTCCTTCCTTTATTTACGAATTGTTACTGTCAATGACGAAGATAATTAGCTGCCTTGTAATAATTTTACCCAACTACACCATAAAGAGGCATGTGTTTTTCGGACTTTTCAAACCAAACAGCAAAATATAACCAACAATAATTAGTCTATCAAAATAACGATAACAGCTAATTATAACTTCTATCAAAAAAAGATAATATCTGACTAAAAATATATTTTTTAATCAGTGAACAAGCAATAATATTATTATGTATCTTTAATATCATTATTGTTTTGCTTTTCATCATGAGTATTAAAAAAAATCATCACAGCGAAATTACTGAATCGAGTTATATGAATTCTGGTAATCTTTACAAAATAATAACACACTTTAAGTCTCGATATTTAGAATAGTTAGGTAAAAGAGAGTTTGTATGTCCGTTTGTTTTCAGTTTTTTTCAGTGATAAACATGAAAAGAAGTAAATATCTACGGTCAAAACATTCATTTTTCCGAGTGGTCGTACTATCAACAATCATCTGCAAAAATCAGTCAAAATCGTCTTTGGTCAAACGTTTTATACAACATTTCTGTAACAAGTATTGACTGCGACAGTAGCACGTTTTCTTTTTAGATCGATTTCAGGGTTTCAGTTTGTACCTAACGAATTAGAATATTTTATTTATTTATTATCTTTCGTAATCACGTCCATTAAATATTACTTGTAGGTACCTCCCTGTCCCTCAACTTACATTTAAAGTGCAATTTTTAAATATTCTGTTTCTATTTTAAAATGTCCCCCTCCCAATTCTGTTATATTTTTATGTTCTTAGTCTGTTATGTTAAAAATACGCTTAGTTTTGACACTATAAATACTTAGTTATATTTAATGATATATTTATAACTGTTTTTTTTTTTCAAAAAGTATTTAATTATTTAACATTGAACTTCATATTCAATGTTGATTTTTACCGACTTCGTCTTTATTTGCAGTTTAATTATTTATTTTGATAAATAAAGTATACTGTATATTGTGGTGTAGAAATATTTTTCTACCTTTAACGTACCTACACACGTATTTTTAAAGACTCTATCTACAGTGATAAAGAGGAAAATATTTTTTTATATATTATAATGTCAATTTAAACCAAAAAATGAGGGTACTACTACATAAAGTCCCAAC
>CAJQZM010031806.1:0-32571 GCA_907164665.1 Colias nastes | reverse complement strand
TTATGTCTGATGGATCTATCTAAAGGCAAAAGATTAAAAATTACGCGTTAATAAATGACTTTAAATTACGGATATTTTCCTGTGCGCACTAATAAACGCAACCACTACCGCCAGCCAAACAGCCCGGACTCTAACCGAAATAGCAAGAGAAACAGTATATCAAAAACCCAACTATACTAAAATGACTTTTTTTAAAACGTTAATAGCTCCCGTACCAATATCAAGTAAACGTGGCAAATCTCTACCGCTATTACCGAAATAAACACCTAATACATATACGTAACACGTGTAACTATTTTCGCGTATTTGTTAACATAGATGTAAGGTTACGTATGCCATGGGTTGGGCAAAAATGGCCAAATGTTCGCCAGTAAAAGCGAACACTTTTCACAAGTTGTGAGAATTGGAACACAGTTATAGGCCATTATTAATTTAATATATATTGTATTAACTTTTAAGGCAAATGTTACATCAATACGTGGTCATCCATCAAATATATCTATGAAAGAGAATGGGCAAACGTTGAAAAGCGATCGCTTATTATAATTACAAAGTTCACTATCACATATTGAATCAATCATAATATCACCTATAATTGCCTTAAACCAGTTTTATGAACTACATTTCGATATGCCTTAAGTTTTGATACAAGTATATTTTTATTTCATATGGCTTTCATATGGCTTTCATAAGGCTCATGGACATGTGCATCTTGCCCATCCTCACCTACGGTGCACAGACTTGGTCATTGACTGATCGCCAAAAGTCCGCACTTGGGGTTTGCCAAAGATCAATGGAGCGCAGCATTTTGGGCGTAAAGCTTTCTGATCGTATTCAAAATAGAACGCTGCGCTCAAAAACACAGATTGTCGACGTAGCCCATAAAGCTGCCGAGCTCAAATGGAACTGGGCTGGACATGTTTGCCGGATGTCCGAAGAGTTGTGAGCGAAAACTATGTGGATCCCCGACAATGGAAAAAGGCTGAGTGGAAGGCCCAAAATCAGATGGCGCGACGAACTGGACTCTCATTGCAAGGAATGGGCTAAAATTGCTCACAATAGGAAGACATGGACGAAGGGAAGAGAGGCCTTTGCCCAGCAGTGGGACAGCCATGGTTGAATAAAAAAAAAAAAATGTAATATTCACTATATTGTACCTATGCCTTTGTAACTGTAAAGAAATACAATGGAGAGAAGTCAGTAATATGATGATAGAGTTAATTTGTATGTATAATAACCAAATTATGCTTCGTACTTATGAATGAATAGTTAATAGTACTACTACGAATCATTACGCTAGCTTATGAATTGCAAATTTAATGCTGTCATGTTTTGTAAACATTGTTAACGCGGTTTATGTTTTACGTTGCTGCCCTTCAATATTAACATTATTTTTGTCAAATTTAATTAATTCATGAAAACATTATCCATGTTTTCAAACCGAATTTTGTTTAATAATGTGAAAAATAAATTATGTAGGTACGTGCGTAATTTTTGGTACGTCAAAAGATTTTTCATCCTTATAGAAATTAATTTTATAAAGTTCAAATATTAATTTCTGCATCCGTTAGTCACATCAAAATTCGAAAACTGCATGAGCATTTATTCCTTACTTTTAAGAAAAAAAAATTTTTTTTGAATATCAGTGAAAATTTTTAAATGCTGGTAAACAGTGACCATTTAACCGTCTGTTTGTCTCATATATGTACGGAAGAACATGCTAGCTACACTTTACAATTACACCAAGTGTGTACGAGTGTAAACATAAGTGCATTCTCAGTTACATCATTGTAACTAGTCTGATGGAACGAAAAATAGGACAACTGAAGAAAGAATAGCTTTTCATTGTGAAGAGTTTTCCAATGACTGTTTTAAAGGTTGTTCTTTATAATAATATAGCAATGATAATGTTTTGACCTGACCTAAACTGTTACACTCAAATCTGGGTATATTATAATTATGAGAGGAAATATATGAATTAAGCGATATGTTATTTATATTATATACTAGCGGTCCGCCCCGGCTTCGCCCGTGGTACATATGAAAAATAGATGTTGGCCGATTCTCAGACTTACCCGATATGCACAGAAAATTTCATGAGAATCGGTCCACCCGTTTCGGAGGAGTATGCAGACTAACATTGTGACACGAGAATTTTATATATAAGAAGATTAAGCGATATATTCTGAACATTATTTAACTAACAGCAGATTATTAAGTTATTCCTGAGTAGGTAATAAATGCTATATTTTATTCTGTTTTTAATCCAGTTTAACCCGGAAGGAGTCGGGACGACCTACAAGTAATATAAATCATTCTAAAAGTCTTTTGTATCAAACATTTAAACGATAACAATAAGTCCATAGTACCACTAATCTTGGGTTTATCATGGTTTGTTTTTGATTGCGTAAACATAAAATTACTATAGGTATGTATCAAGGTTGAATTTAACAGTGAAGGAAAGGCGGTTATTTGTTAACTGTAGTAAGTACATTAACTACATTTTTATTTTAAAAGTTGTGTAAAAAGTTATTGCATACTTTAAAGAATATACTTATTTTTATTATAAATTTTTGATGTGTTAACATAGTTTCATATTTTATTTATTTCCATGGTGTAGTTAAATTATTTCAATGAATCAATTTGCATGTGTTTGAATGTAATAAATAATAAATTTTCTTGTTATTTTAGCCACATAATTATTGTTGATTAGCTGGCACCCGCGACTTCTGCTTCGATAATTAAATGTTTTATTTTGGTGGGCACACAATTTCCGAAATAAAAATATTCACAATTACTTTCTAAAACAAGAGCTACCTACACAGAATGTTCCAATACAATGTATAGGTATATGTATAATTTATGAATGAAATAAAGTGACTAAATATTTATTAACTATACATATAATTTATGAGCATAAATTACTACATAATTACTCTTAAAATAACTTTAATTGAAAAATTAAGATTGCATTGATATATATCTTTACACTGTGATAATTTTATCTTACATTCTATTATTTGATTGTTATTGCAATTATTCGTCCAATTTAAAAGAAACTGCGTTTCGTCATTTTAAAGGATTTTTATATGAAATGATTTTATATTATTGAATGAGATGTACGCAAATATTTCATGTAGGTAAGGTTTTTAAAAATTAATGTTATAGCCACAAGTCTTATAACATATTTACAAGTTAAATTGGTGCAAAGAAATTCACATATTTTAAACATGAACCCTTATAACATAACAATATACATTCTTGTTTCAAAGCTTATGTAAACATACTTATAATATTAAAAGAAGAGCGTGTGTGCCAAGCACACGTGTCAGAAGTGAAACTTCTTTAGCAAGGTTCAAAGATACCAAAATCGTCGCCTTACTCCATGACGTGACGATATTGCCAAAACGCGACCTTGAAATATTACTCTCAACGCGCCTAAAGAAGTTTTACTTCAAAAATAGATATTTCACAACGAATTCTTATTTTTAATTGAATAAAACTGATAAACTAAAAGAGAATATATAATTTCTTCACTTAGATACAAGTCTACTATTGGTCTATTAATTTACGAAAATTAAAAGAATACATTTCATACATGAAGCATTCAAAAATAATAATAATATTAATATGTTATTCAGCGTAAAGCTTATGACTTGCGCGCGAGGGATGTTAGTACGTTTTGCTCCACATACGCTGTACGTCGATAGAGTGCCGACGACATTGCAAAAACACGCACTTTTCAATGTAATCGACGCGGTGAAGAAACCTTTAGTGACGGACATAATTACGAATTTTTAATACAGATATGTGCCAAGGCCATACTATTTTCTGATCATCTAGATATATGCTATTGCATACTGTAATTATATTTCAGTGATATTGAAAGGCACTAAGCAGTACTCGATTGCTATAATGCGCCTGTATATAATATATACATTCTATTATAATTAATGAGTCTGGTGTGAAAATGACCTTCGTTTAAATTGGAGTAATGATTTATGTACATTAAGAAATTAAGAAGAAGAACGTTATTTTTATAGTGATAATTATTTCAATGTATTTATGGATTTTATTGAAATGCATGATCAGGTGCCAAAAAGTTTACTTACGTAAAGTAGTGTTTGGTTCGAAATATGCATTTTATTCTTAAATAAATGTGTAATGTGTATTATGTGCTTTAAATTTGTCACTTGTTTCGATTGCGAACATTTGTTTCGGGAAATTTATGTAGCATGTAGGTAACCTCAGAAATTATACCACGAGCGTTTACAAATTTATATTCTTAAATAATAATATAGCTAGAGCTTAAACACGTAATACATTATTACTCAATTAACAGTTTAAATGTGTATTCAGTAGTAATGACTAAAATTGTAAAATCCAATATTCCTAACCTAATTTCTTCAACATATTTCATAAAGAAAATAAACAGACTGAATAATTTAATATGAGCGCCTTTCAGTATTGCGATATATCGAAATTGATATGATTTTCAAGCTTAAATTTCAGAACGTTGCTACACGGATGGATATATAATAAGTCAACCATAACCACATGGACATAGAGTAATTGAATATATTACGAAATCGACAATCTAATTATGTACAATAAATGATGCATGTATAAATTAATTTGAAAATGTACAAGGAAAAATTTTTAAAGGTATGAGATCACAGCATTGGAAAAATGTAGAATACTTGTTATATTTATGTTTATAATGCTGTGTACATCTATAATAGGGTCAATCGTAAGGATATACTTACTTTTATATTTATTATTAAGTAATGATGCATGTGCGATCTGTTGATGTACCCAAATAAATAAATAAATAATACAGTAACCAGTTTCATGAAACAAAATGCTTTCTTTAAGTATGTAGATTATTATTTTTTTGTTAAGATTAATTTTTAATATGGTCTGTTGATAAATAAAGTTTTATAGAGCTATATAGAGCTCGGTAATGGTAATGACTAATGACTAATGATTGTAACAAAAATATTGGTTTTTACCTCATAATGCATTACTGTATTGGATTAACTTTACAAGACGAATAATTAATACCTACAAAATTTAGAAATCGTTTCTACAAGGTCACAACATGAAATTACTATCACTAAAATTATATAATAAGCTTGTTAAATGTATATTGATACAATATCCAATTAAAATATAATAACATGAATTTTTACGTCACAAGATTTCAGTGAGAGAGAGTAGAGATTGTAATTATTTCATAAGTCACATTTAAATTCAAGTCTGCATTTCCTTGAGATTACATTATATGAAATAGTGTAATATTTCTATCTACATTACTCGTGTTACATAGATTTGATATGCTAGTTTATTGACGCTAAGTAGAATATTGTATTGTTCCAAAACAGATATGATGGGTCTTTTTAAACGAAATTTTAGCTTTGTTCAACACAAGAAAATTCCATTGAGAACCCAATAGTATATGTGTAACGCCTGTTTCCATTTCCATCAAATAGATACTAAAGATTGAACTTGAAACATAAGACCTCTTCATAAAAACAAGCACTGCAATACCACAGACACCTATAAAAACACAAGTACAGCGGAAAACGCGTGAGCGAGAAAACGCCGATCACGTTTAGGTTAATATTATGTTAATAAAGGCAATCGATCAGTGAAACAGATGTAGGTACCTACAATGTATATGCCGCATGGGAGAAAACAGGACTTCACAGATTTTCATACTTACTAGCTGTCCCGGCAATCGTGTGGTTTTGCCTTACTCTTATTTCGATATGCACGGAAAATTTCTTGAAAATCGGTCAAGCCGTTTCGAAGAAGTTTAACTACAAACACATGAATTATATAATATGGTTAAAATTTAGTCTTTGAATATAGTTAAAACTTTAAATAAAATTAAAATCCATTAAATATTTTAAAAATAAATACAATAATCTGAAAAAAATAAGTCTATCGTTAAGATATAAAAGTTACTTAATTCACTGATACTTTTTACATTGTTATGTGATGAGCATGCCGAGAATCGAAAATATTCAGAGCGTACAATTTATTTTACCACAGTACGTATTATATTTAATTATATTCTATTCCGGCCAATTATTTCAGCAATATTTAATTGGATGCAATTATCAACCTTATAGGTACAGTAATAGAGCCTGATAATTAGAAATTTCTTTTTCATTTTATTTTTTAGTATATTTGCGAACATAAACGAAATTGTATGTGAATTTAATTCTGGTAAACTTTTTATTGTTTGCAAAAAAAATGTGTATATAATATCATCAATAGATAGTTATTTATTGTTTTGTATTGAGTATAAAATAAATTGATATTTAGACAATTTAATGATAAAGATTCGTTTAGACTCTGACATAAATTAATTGTCTACCAACATTTATAATAACCCCCTGTCGATATTTTTTTTTTCTAAAAAAAATAATAAAAGCGCGAATGAATTATTTTATAAAATATTTAAATTAATTATAATATAAGGTATATTTAAGGTCTTATAGTGAAGGTACGAAAGTCGTTTTTAAAAAGTTCTATACCTAATATTACGGACCTAATAAATATCAACAACCAATTTTTTTTAAATATTATCATACTAAATAGTCAGAAAAATTGGTCAATATATTTGGAATATTTTATACCATCAAATTTTTTTATTGTCAAACCAATATAAATTAATAAACATATCTATGGCGTACAAAAAGCCTATTAACATATTTTTAATATTAATCAATTTCAAATGTATGTAAATTTTAACCAAATTCTCCACATACCAACATAAGATGTTGGTATAATATTCAAATTATATGTTTCTAAACAACGGCTACTAGAGTTAGGTACAACTACTACCGAAAACTTAGATTTTTATTCTTAAATCTTTTTTGTACGAAAGGTACTCTTAAATGGAAAATATAAAGACATCTATACTATAATATTATAAAGCTGAAGAGTTTGTTTGTTTTTTTGTTTGTTTGAACGCGCTAATCTCAGAAACTACTGGTCCGATTTGAAAATTTCGGTGTTAAGTAGCCCATTTATCGAGGAAGGTTTATAGGCTTTATATCATCACGTTATAGTTAGGACCAACAAGAGCGGAGCAATGCGGGTGAAACCGCGCGGCACAGCTAGTAACATATAAAAAGTATAGAATGAATTAGACAAATGACTTTAGGTATGTATAATCACAGAAATAATATAATACTATACTAGATGTATAAGCCATCGTAAGCCATAAAATTGTATATCGTATGGCATTAAATTATGTAGGTATAATCTTATATTATCATATTTACTAAAATTATACTGTTATTGATATGTGTCAATTAATCTTAGTTCGTGTGAGGTGTCATAGGCTAATTAAATGTATAAATTTTCGATCAAACAATATTAGAATGTACCTACTTCGTAGTGTCTATAGTATGTTCTTCACAAAATATTAAGTTTAGTATTATTACTAGGTGAATGTGTTAATCAAAACTATGCTCAAAGTCATATATAGCTAGTCAATTCAGCGATTTTCAGAAATTTAAAGAAAATCAGAAGCGAATTTCTTTCTTCTGAGGAAATATTCATCCATCTTCAAAAACTTCCATTTTCATATTAAACAAAAATATAAAAGAAAAATAAATAAAAAATAAATAAGCAATAAATCTTCTGTAATGAGTAAAAAAATATGTAACAAATACCAAGAGGCATATTAAACTAATCGACCCAGGGTCACGCTTTGTAGATAACAAATAGAAACTAAGTAATCAAAACGTCTAAATCGATTAACTAGATAGCATTACAGGAACTTCAGTATTAAATTAATTATTGCATACATTCATTTCTTCGTTAATATTATCGTTTAGGTATTATATTACCAACAAACAACCAGGCTATAACAAATCGTTTTTAAATTGAATAATAGTTTACTAAAACTCTTGAGTTATTAATTTCATATTGAAACCAGCTTTACGCCCATTGCTTCACCCGTGTTTTCAAAGAAAAACCCGCATAGTTTTCGTCCCTGTAATATTTCCGGGATAAAATCTATCCTGTGTGTAAATCCAAGTTACTCTCTATGTGTGTGCCAAATTTCATTGTAATCAGTTCAAAAGTATTTGCATGAAAGAGTAACAAACATCCATACATACTCAGAAACTTTCGCATTTATAATATTAGTGTATGATCTCCTTCACTAGTAGATATTAAGCTCTATAATGCCCGAATATTAAGGACTATTTACACTATTTAAGGCGGAAAACGTCGATATACATAACCTAGTTATGAAAAAGATGATAAACTAACCTCTTTAGGACTAGATTTCTAGTTATTAGATAATTAGTTAGCATGTCCATTTCAGTTGGTGAAGGGCTTACTTTCAATAGACTGGAATGCAAAACCGTGTACATTTAAGTTAATTTAAATATTGTCTCAGCTAAGCTGTCTCTACACTATTGGGCAATGAAATTCTTTGTCTATTTAATTGTTTCAACATGGAATCTTATCGTTAATGTGTATATGCCTTAAATGGCGAACGAGAATACGTCTTTAGAGCTAGACGGCAGGTTTAATAGTAAATGGGTCAAGTTAAGTAACCATTATGAGAATTGAAATTATAACTTGGGTCCAATCGTGTGGACCTGAATAAAACCTGTAGGTATTTTAAATTGTTTTTTCTATGCCAAATTTCATCCTGATTTAAACGAGTGCTTTGCTTGAAAGAATTAAAATATGCATTCATCTTAACCAACCTTCGCTTATTTGTGAAAAGGAAAACGATCGATAAACTGTTGCATATACACTATGAGATTATCGGAAGCATAACATTATCGCCAAATGTTCATTTTTCTTTATCGTGGTTTATAATTATTTCTAGTAAGATTTTTTATTAGCATGATGAATATTTGAGATATAAGGAACATCCCAAAATGTTGCAATACAAATTTAGATTTTAAATCATTCAATGTTAAAAACTTTCAAATGTTTTATCAATTTTTGCAAAAAGTTGAAGGTGATTTAAAGATCAATAATATGCTTCACACTTACTTAATAGTATCGATTGTCTAAACTTGTTAATTTGAAGAATTATTAAGTGTTATAATTTTTGTTTAACATAAATTCTTAAGCATATTGCATGTATTTAAATGATATATTGAAGATATAGCACGGATTTCCAATTTAATTGGGTTCTATATATTTTGATTATAGTTCATTAATCATTGTAATTTGCTGATAATCGTGTTTTAGAACGTTATAGTATGTTTAATTGAATTACATAATTAGGTTGGAGAATCATCTAGACTGGACGTTCTTCATTAAAATCTGAAGACCTTAACTTCTTATTTATAAATATTTATCAGGGTCTACATTGTATTTAATGACAAATTGTAAATGTATTTTATTAGATATCGTAAAATAACGTATAATCCAACTTTATGCTATAATTTTTAATAAGTTATTGTCGTTTTATTGGACAACGAATTAAATTGTTCTTAGGTTTAATAGTGATAGCTTTTAAAGAACAGTAATTTTATAAAATATAAACAAAACATAGTACCTATGCATGTTTGAGAATTAAGAAACGTACAACTATGCATTTCATTGTGATGTAGAGGTCAATAACGTTTATGTAATCTAATTTATGCATAAATGTCAAAATTTGATTATAATGTAACTTTAATTGAATGTCACGAAATAGTTAATGAGTATAGACATTATCAGATATTACTAAGCTTCAGGAACTGTTCGCATTATCTCGAACATAACCGGTCCGAATCTCCGCAACGCCAATATGGAGCATTTTGGCTTTACGTTACCCCTCGAAAGCGAAAGTGTAACGTAGTCCTACAGAGCTGTGTCTTTTTTTCTTCGCTCCGCCGCTCATGCCGCTCATATATATATCGAAGCTGAGACCCAACATGCATCATTCGCATTCAGGACCTCAGTGCCTTCAGTGCAACCAACCAAACGCAGCATCATGAAGCTCATGGTGTGTGTCTAACATAAATTGTGCTTGTGGAAGTGTTTCATGTGATAGTGCAACCGATTTTCTGGATTTGCCCTTATTTCTCAAACTAAATTGCTCAATACGGAAATAGTACTAGAGCACTATATTTGAATTCTAAGTAATGTTAAATAAAGAGTGAAGGTTTAACCTTCAATTAGAATCGAATAGAATTATATAAATAAAACCTTTTCTTAGCCAAAAATAACTAACTGAACCGTTTAACTTCTTTGTTAGCAATCTTCGACTTATTTTTTTATGTATTCTAATCTGATCTTTTAATTACAGCTCGTGGCCGCCAGTCTGGTGGCTGTTCTGGCTTTCGCTCATGCCGAAGAAGCCAAGACAGCAGAAAAAGAAGTGGCAGTAACCGACAATAAGGCGGCAGCCGACGAAAAGAAACACGAAAAACGTGGTCTCATTGGTCTCGGATATGGACATGGAGGATTCGACGGTGGCTTCAGCAGTGGTTACGGCGGTGGTTACGGCGGCGGTTACGGCGGTAGCTACGGCGGTGGTTACGGAGGTAGCTTCGGCGGTGGCTTAGGCAGTTACGGTGGACACGAAGAAACCCACAAGACCATCACAGTTGTAAAGAACGTCCCAGTTCCTTACCCAGTGGAGAAACATATCCCATATCCCGTTGAGAAACACGTCCCCTACCCCGTAAAGGTTCCCGTACCTCAACCCTACCCAGTGGTCAAACACGTCCCTTACACCGTTAAGGAGCTCGTCAAAGTACCAGTACATGTACCACAGCCTTACCCCGTTGAAAAGAAAGTCCCATACCCCGTACACGTGCCTGTCGACAGACCCGTTCCAGTTAAGGTGTACGTGCCCCATCCTTACCCAGTAGAAAAGGAAGTACCTTATCCCGTTAAAGTTCCAGTGCCAGCACCTTACCCAGTTGAAAAGAAGGTTCCATACCCAGTGAAGGTACCAGTCCACGTACCAGCTCCTTACCCAGTCTACAAGGAAGTCGCTGTTCCCGTCAAGGTTCCCGTCGACAGGCCTTACCCCGTCCACATTCCCAAGCCTGTACCTTACCCAGTTGAAAAGCCAGTGCCCTACCCCGTAGAAAAGCCCGTGCCTTACCCAGTTAAGGTACCCGTCGACCGCCCAGTGCCCGTCCACGTTGAAAAGCCAGTGCCTTACCCCGTCAAAGTGCATGTGCCAGCGCCTTACCCCGTCGAAAAGCACATTCCCGTGCCAGTAGAGAAGCACGTGCCAGTGCCCGTCCATGTGCCCGTCGACAGGCCCTACCCAGTCCACATCGAGAAGCATGTTCCATACCACGTTGAGAAACCCGTACCTTATCCCGTTAAGGTGCCAGTTCTCGTCGGCCATGGTCACGAGTATGGTCATCATGGAAGCTATTAATGGCTGCAGGAAGGAGAGGCTCTATTGTGATATATAATATAAGATTAGCACAAAGTAATGGTTAAGCCAGTGAGTCAACTATCAGAGTGGATATTGGTACCCACTAGATCTCTGGATAATACTCTGAGGCTCAACTGTTTTGCACTGATACGAATTGCTTATATTATTTTTTGTTATTTTTTATTTTTGTATGAAACCTGATCGGTTGTTGCGTTGTATAATTTCGAGTTGATGTACCTGTTACTTTAGAAACGACAAATTGTTTCCCTTTATAGAAAAAAAGTTACCATTATTTTAAGTAATAAAACTTGGCGATGCCAAAAATGAACGATATCTTTTATTGATTCCCCTATTGTGTTCTGGGTAATTACGTATAGTTTGTTATTATTCGATCCGTGGGTTGTAAGTATTTGCGAAATACGACATAATACTGCCTAGATTAGTATCGCATCGCAAGCCACTCGGATCGCCGCTAGTTAAATGATGTCGAAACATTTGACAATAAACGCATATGCCGTTGTTTTGCGTAACTGATGTAAGTAAATCTTTGTAAACGACGGTTATAATAACTCATAACAAAATTTATACGAAATAATTTTTTCCAGTACATTCTTGCAGTACAGATGCCTATCATTAACATTTGAAGAACCTTCAAGTTGATTTTCTAATTATAACTATGGTATGCGAGTATTTCGTAGCGACTGACGCGTTCGTTTGCACAAGAAGTAATTTGCTAACAACACATATTAACTGTTTTCATAATACTGGTGACCATCATTACTTGTAACTTCTCAAACTAATCTGATTGCTGTATACGAAATACGATCGAACATTAATGCGCTCTTTGGTCTCGTAATGAAAGTTGTCAGTAACTTGTTTGGTATTAAATTTACCGCATCGGAGAGTGTCGATTGCTTACATTGTGATTATTTACAAGTGTTATAACATATTTTAAAGTCGTTAACGGCGTTAATAATAACATGTAGATTATTTTTCAATATTTAGAAATGTTATCTGAGCATTTTTATTTTGTAGATAGAAATTAGAATATATTTTCAATGCCTTTAAGGCTTTATGTAAAGAATAGACACAAAATATGGGCGACTCATATTTGCTCCTATTACAGCGTACAAAATTGTATACTTCTTGCATAAAAAAAAACACCTTATAAATTTTGATTGTTATGGGTGTCGATAATAATAGACGACGTTTTTAAAGGGCACCATCCATTTTTACATTAATTAAAAAATCTGAGCTTTAAGATATTTTAGAAGATAATTAAAATTGTTTATGGTTTAAATTCTCATAATCTTTTAAGGTTTCCTTTCTTTCTCCTTTTGTTTAAAGAATGCCTAAAAAGAGGCGCCAAAAATAAAAATTTCAGATTCTATTTGCTTAAAATAAAAATGTTTGTATTCGTATATATGAGAACAACCTATATTTTAACAATATAACATTAAAAATCAAAAAGCAATTTCGATGTTTACATAAAAACAGACGGTTGTGAAATTTAAAACTATAAATCGTATATATTGAACCCGGCAGTCGCAATAGATACGTGTGATGTGTTTAAAGTCTTCATAGAGACTTATTATGGGTAATACCATTTGCTCTCATTGCATTCTAAATTGTGTCTATTACATGTTAAAAACAAACAGGAAATCGTCAAAGTGTATTAGTTTCTTAATATCGTGAATATTAATTGAAATGGAATAAAGGCTTTCATGGCCTATTTACATAATGTTGTTAATTTAGAATTGTAGAATATGTATACTACAGTTCCTATTATTTCAGTATATTTTTTTGGCTGGTAGAGATTACTGAGCAGTAATAAGGCCGCCCATTGTGCTACATTTTACTCTAAGTATCATAATGTTTCTTTTATCTATTTTGTTTTCATACAATAAAGTGTCAATAAATATACCTATTACTTCTCATTAATTATTATGTTGAAAAATGTAGAAAATTCAATAATTTTCCACATAAGTGGGGAAATCATGTTGACCACCAAACTCACTATTTACATTGAATCTGTTGATATTTAACTAAAATTTTAATAATGTCACTTTGACCTGGTTATTTTAAACTGCAAGTCACTGTTAACCGTTTCATTTGGCATACAAGTTATGTGCCTAGGCTTTGCGCGCGATTGGCGTGATATTTCTTTTTAAATTTAATTTTTTTGTAAAGATATGTGATTTTATAAAAGTCTTTATTATACTTAGGACTTTGTTATGTTATTTTAGAGAAGTTTGATATTAAAATAAACGAATGGTTTGAAAATTTAATTGAATTAAAAACGAACTTTACTCATAGTTATACTGTAATACACATGCGTTTTACTACTAAATATGTAAAATGAGATAACCTTTACCCATTAAAATGTTGTATATCAACAATATTTATATACCTTATAAATTATAATATAATTACATAAAAGCAAGTTACAACTGTGCATTTGAAGCCTGAAGTGAAATTCAAGACTGATCATTATGCAAATTGAAACCTTATATAAATCAGTATTATGATATTGTCTTAGTACTTGCTCTAAAATTATTATAAACTTGTGCTTTCTTTCAAAATGGATGAACATTACCCATACTAAGTACTAACTACAGTAACGTTTTACGTAATTTGCGATATTTATCTTAAAGAATTACGTCATTGGGTAATATCAGAGTATAATTAATATGTATTATTGAACATCGGATAACCGTAAGAAATAATACGTAATTGACTCGAAACCTATTTATTATCTATAAGAAAGAAATAAAGTGATAGCAAGAATCCAAATATAATATAATTTCAATGACAATATTATTCTGTGGTTACTTTAGTGAGTGAATTCAATTCGCTTTCAAGTACAACGCATTGCTTTATGTCATTATAAGTTTCCTCTACATTTAATATATATACATTATCTTGTGTACAAAGTGTACAAACTATGTAGATAGATTTAAAAAAAATATTCAATGTTTTCGTTTTTTTTATAAAATTCATAAAAAGTATTTCTTCAATGACATATATTTTAAGAATGCATTATTTCTACTTTAGTGCATAGCAAATACCAATGGTTTATATAATCCAGAATTATTATTAATAACAGGGTTAAGATGACGTCACAAGGTTTATAACAAGTCAACGGCCTACTGCTGAAGGTCACCTATTGTTCACAGTAGCGGCCTATCTCTACATACAATGGACCATTTCACAACCTCTTCGGATGTAGAATGTTTATTATTGTTAGCAAATCAATCATAATCTATGAAATTTAATCGGAATTTATATATGGCAATAAATTATTTTATATGAAAAAAAAAAAACGATTTTCCGAATAATTATGTAATTTAAGCTTCTTTCATAGAGTAATGAAATCTATACTAATATTATAAAACTGAAGAGTTTGCTTGTTTGAACGCGCTAATCTCAGGAACTTCTGGTCCGATTTGAAAAATTCTTTCGGTGTTAGATAGCACATTCATCGAGGAAGGCTATAGGCTATATATCATCACGCTAAGACCAACAGGAGCGGAGCCACGCGGGTGAAACCGTGGAGCGCAGCTAGTCCATAATATCTATAATCTATGGAAATGACAGGAGCTTTTTTATTTACCATTTATTATCTATAATCAAAAAGCTTCTGATATTTTTATGCCTATCAGTCCAGAACTGTCTGTTCAAATATTTTATTCTCTTACTATTTTGTAACAATCTCTCATATACATTGTGTTTCGGTAACCGCATACATCACCTTATAATATCTAGCCAGCAGTCTGTATCGTAGATAATAGCATACTCTGATTACATAGGAACACATTAAACAATATTTTCCCGCGCTAACTAGGAACCGATTTAGTTATGCCACATTCACGTAAAAAGTTATAAGCTTTTCTCGTAACAATGACATGTAACTTATATGTGTTATCATTATTTTATCTAATTTATTTGAATAATAGATAAGATGAAAAAGTTTATCCTCCAGTTAAGTTTGTAATACGCGTAGGACTATAGGTTTATCTGTCTGGATTTTTCATTGGAAATTTTATAAGTCATTTTTATTAACAGTCATTACGATTTACGAGGTATGTTTTCAGTTCCTGAAAGAAGCTTAAGTTAGAAAAAAAGTAAAAAGAATGGCCAAAAGAAGACTAAGGTAGTTAAACTCTTTAAACGTAGGTATATCTACATATTTTATCTGAAAAATTAACTGACCCATGAAAGCTCTGATCAACACGTTTGTATCTAATGTCAACTGATATTATATTGAAGTGTCAATTCTCCAAATTGAGATATGAATACGAACATTAGCTAATTGGAAACCAATATGTTGGGCAATAATGTGGTTATCTAGTACTGGTATCGGATATACATTAGACTGGTCAATAAGCCACAAAATCCTTTGTTTTCATACGTGTTTCTAAATTCAGTATCCGGCTTCACTTACATTGTATCCGTGTGAATAGTAGTTGATATAATAATATGTATTTCCTTACTATTCACCTTTGTCCAAATTTCATGAAGATATATGATTAATAATCATTCCATGAACAACTTTGTTTTGAATTTGAACTAGTAACAATTATAAGCTCCCAAAATACAAAATATTGGATATAATGATTTATTATAAATAATTATAACAAAAGGGATATATTAGTACCTAATGTTAAATTGGGAAAGGCGTTAAATGGACGCAATGTAGAGCAACCCTGTCTTTTCCTATATAACTATGATGCAAACGAATTACTTTATATCAAAGCAAACTCGATGCTCACAAACTCGTGCTTTAAAAAAAAAAAAAGAAAACAAACATTCAAAGATTTTGTAATCGCAATATTATTATGTATGTTGATATCACTGAAACAAATACGCTGACGCGACTTAACAACTTGCGGCAAACACATTAACAGCTGCTATAACCTATTCACCGACTATGACCTATGACCGCCTCCTTGGTACAGTGGTTGACGCGTGAGCGTAGCACCGAGGGGTCCTGGGTTCGATTCCCGGTGGAGACGAAGAAAAAAAAATGTCTCGGTCTGGTAGGACACAGAAGGCTGATCACCTACTTGTCCCTAAAGAAAATCGATCAGTGAAACAGATGTATAATGCATCTGCCCCTTACCCCACTTGGGGACATGGGACTTCACTTTATAACCTATTCATGTCTTAGAAATGTTTTATGGGATACAGGATTTTTTTTAAATAACAGATTTGTCCTAAGTCTGGATGTACGCTACAGTTTAATAAACCTTGTAACCCTTATCTAATTCCTCTACCGATTATTAAAAAAAAACTTTAATCGTGTAAGACGTAAGTTGACGCTAAAATTATAAACCTATCTTTGTTTCCTCTTTCAAAAGAACTGAAGCGATGACGTTAAGTTTAAGGTTTTGTGTACAATATTATGCGTAAAAATTATGTAAATTTGAAGTAATAAAAAGCGAACATAAACACTGCCCAGTCAGGTTTACTTTCGATATCATTTACTCTCGATCTTATTTCTGTGCCTCCAGTGAATAAGGGAATAACTCAAAAACAGCACTTTTCAGGAGAGACAAAAAACTATATATCAATTCTAAATCTTTATAACTTCAAATTTTTAAGCTTGTATGGGTAAGATATGATGTTAGACTTTAGTTTTACATATGAACACATATTATAACAACCCCATAAATATACTTTTTTCGTGTTTTTTTGTAGTTGTGGCCTTATGAACGAGTACTTCATGGAATAACTCAATGTATTCACATAATTTTTTTTTGCTCTTTGCAATATAACGACTTATGCCCTAATGCACTATGTTCATAATCGCATAACACGACTTATATTATTGCCAGTTCTGGTTTTATAGAAATGATGCGACTTATTATGCTTGAAATTTGTGTACTTTATGACTCAATTGAGGCCTTTTAGTGGAACAACCATGCACGTAGCTTGAAAAACGAATAAAATCAACGGATTTTTTATCGTTATTAGATATAATAAAAACAAAACAACATTTAGGTGTTTATGTATTTAACCCTAGAAGTCTAATCTACGTAAATTTGACGTACACCGCGGCGAAATATCTTTCTTCTTGTCTTTTCTATATTTACCATCGAATCGCTTCGAAATCCAGAACCAACTCATTAGCCGTCGAGACCTAGCAGTACATAGTTGGCTCATCCCGGTAAATTCCGCCATTTTGTAGTAAAGAGGATGTTGTACGTCATTTTGACGTATAATTGGGCTTTTCGTAACCTTTACGATTGTTTCAAATTTTTTATTTTGTGATTTATTTGAATAATTTTTTTTCCAAGTCACGTTTTACATGATATAGTATTATATTATACTATATATTGAGTATAAAATAGGATCCAGAAAACTTTAATACTAGGACGAAAAACCTTCAATTTTAGTAAATGACGATTATTGTCCTCCGCTGGATTTGGACTCCAAGCAAGAGGATTGGGTGGCTGAATATGTTGTCCGGAGAAAAACCGAATATGTCATGGTGGTTATACATTGAGGATACAAGCACTATAAAGAGATAAGAGAAGCCCGAAAACCATATTCCTGTATGTTCAGTTACCTTACAGGGAAAGTTATAGGTGGTCAGTGGCGATATTTTACTACATGAAATGGAATTTTAACAATTTCTATATCATATAATATCAAAATAATATAGATAAATAAAGAAAATACAATGAGCCGCAAAGATTTTATGAAAAAATTAAGCACAGATTTGAAGGTGCCTTGGATGCAAATACGACTAGTGGCACGCACTTTGAAGAGACTCTACGTGACAATATCCCAATTTTTTCAAAATATGTGGTACCAGAGTATCCATAATATGTTTACGATAATGCAGGACCAAAAAAGTATCGATATTGCGGATTTTTTTCCTATAAAAAAGGCAGATCACCAAATTACAGTGGCTAAAACGCTATATGAGAGAGAACACAATATTCATAATTGTCAAGACTGGTTATAAATATTTTTTTTTCTATGCGACTATAATTATAGTATTATTGTAGTTAGATTAAATTTAAAAAAAAAAAGATTAAAAACTAGTTATTTTTTATAAAACTTACCCAATTATAAGAAGAAAATATAAGTTTAACATTTTTGTTGGCTTTTTTTAGATGATTCAATTATTATCGTTCTGTATTTATATAAACAAAGAGTATAATATCATTAAATGCACTTAATGTGTTAATTAAAACTGTATTTTTAATATCTATTGCAAAAAATAGTTAATTTCCATAGAAATATTATTAGTATCCCAAGTTAACTGATACATACCTTTCTTTTTAAATATAAAGATTTATTGTTGCAGATTTATTGAAAAAACGATTGAAAAATATTATTAAGCAAAAAGGAATAGTGTCTGTTGTTTCCGTGCAGTATTCAAATAGACCAATAGCAACACGGCATTAATGCGAAACTGTCTCATGTCGTCACTTGAATCAATGACACTAAGAGTTGTTCCTTTATGCTCATGTTAGAAAAATGACACAAATGCGTTTATACTAAAATAGTGTTAGCACGGATGGAACAAAATGAATTAAGTCTTTATTCAAAAAGTATAACTACACATACGTCTTTATGTTCGTGGGTTATTTTGACTCGAGACGAATAGTTCCTTTGCGATTGCCTAAAATGATGGATAAGGTAACTTATACCGTTAATCACACCCTACTTATACCGTTTGGGTCATTCGAAAAAATGGGTTAGGATGCAGCTAGAGATATGACCTTTTGATATGTTGTGTATTTTGACGAGCTGAATCCAATGGTGCAATAAAAACCAAAGGGAATAACTCGTCTTACTCCCTTATTCACTGGAGGCACAGATTTGTATCTTGTGATTCATACAATCAAGTAGGTTACCCGTTTGTACATAGCGAAATGCTTTTCCCACGACTAAACAGCTACATTACTTCTATATCTAGGAACTATTACGCTGTCAACAATCAATTGAGATAAATTTCAAAATCAGTATTCGTTTTATCTTAATGTTTTTTATGTGTTATTATATCCTATAGATATCTCAGTTAATGTAATAAAATTGACTCACTATGAGGTTCCCAATTGTTCCGTTCTAGAATTGATAGAAAAAAGAAATAATCGCAACTGTCGAGTCCTTTTCGAGCTTTTACGAAAATGTGGCTATCAAATTTATGTTGATAGTAAAACATACTGAAACAAGAAATACTTACAGTCCATACAAAAGTCCACAAGTATATTGACTTGAGTTCATTATTATGTAAATTAGCATTAAACCAACTGCTCTAAGTAAATTAATGTCACATTAATTAATAATTATTTTTAAAATATTCACAGTTGAATTCATTATTCAAATGGCTTCCAATGAGCAATTTACTAGAGCCATCTACTGGTATTGCGTGGAATTATTACACATACGTAAAACTAAATGTGTAAAGAAATGCAAGGTTTCATGTATACTTACGACGAAAAGAGGCTCTACCTGCTACAAGTTCCGAGAATTGCCGCTACGTGTGTGTGGCAGCACCTGTAGTAATATGTGCTTTTATATGTATACTTACTGATTCCTCGGGATAGCTTACCTGAAAAAATAAAAAGATTATGAAATACATATTTAGTTAGAGTGTCTGTTATACGGAAGCAAATATTGTACTTTTATATATTTTTTACAATAATAGATTGTGGATGGAGTCCTAATATATAAAGTAAATAATAAAATTGTTCTCTATTTCTTTCTTTTATAAAAATTACAAAAAGGAAAAACGTATGTATGTCGCTACTACACGAAAAAATGTTTTTATTATATAAATGACACAATATTACGAGCAGTTAACAATTTTTAATTAAATTTAATTAACAACGTAATAGTTGTGCCGTTTCTTTTATGTACAGCGGACAATTTGCTAATTTTAAGTATAACCAAGACTATCATAATAATGAATGCTTTTATGTGTACATTTTTGTATTGTAACTCTGTTACAATAATATATTTGCTTAAAAATATATGTTAAGAAGCGTAAAGATAAACAAAACTCTTATTTTATTTTATTTATTTTTTAAGTGAACCTTCTTTAGGCGCGTTGAGAGTAAAATTTCAAGGCAAGGCGTCATGGCAATACCGTCACGTCATGGAGTAAGGCGACGATATTGGTATCTTTGAATCTTGCCAAAGAAGTTTTACTTCTGACAAGTGAGCTCGGTACACACGCTCTTTTTTATGTTTATAATGTTATAGTTCTAAAATGTATTATTTGAATATTTCTTCCATGTACCCAGTGAACGATTTAAATACGTAATTATTAGCAGTAATTACGAAACAATGAGGCCGTTCCATAATGTAGCTCTTTTAATCATTCACTGTTCAGTCTAATTGTTTATGTTATTAATAGGATCAGTTTTTTTCATAATTTTGATACGTATTTTACATTGAATAATAATTACTTAGTGCACGAACACATCCGCTTGCAAACAGTTACGTGAATCATTTGATTGATCTTCTCATATGTAATGCTAAATATCTATACTACATTTATTTAGGAAACAATTCATTTTGCAAGTAGTTATATAAAATTTTTTAACCTGCATAACTTTTTTTGGAACGAATTAAATGAAAAGATCCAACACAGATTATGTGATTGAATAATATAAGGATGCTTAAGTACCCCGATGAACATTCTGTAAGAGAAGATTATATTTATAATCCTAATTCCCAAGCTTCAGTAGTTTCGTCTTGGTCGTCTTAATTTAATAGATATCTTGTAATTCTTCACGTTCAAATGATTAAAATCGACGTAAAATTCTGATTGAAAAAATATTACACCTATAGGAGATAGAATTTTATAAAATAGTTACGTAGAAGGGTATAAATGTAACACTAAACTTATAAATATCAGCTAGACGATAGTGAGACGCGATTTCCTGGATTACGAGAGTCGAGAGCGCTGATAAATCATACAGTTGGTATCATTTACTAATGTGCTGTAATCTAGAGGATATTTTGAAACAATAGAATTGAGTTTCTCTAAATGAGCGATATGAAAAAGTTGTAACACATAGAACGAGTATATTAATATCACACAGCAGAAGGTTATGTTTGTTTGAACGCGCTAATCTCAGAAACTGCTTTGTCGAATTGATAAATTATTTCTGTATTGAATAGTTCATTTATCGAGGAAGATTATAGGCTCTGAAGTATCATGCTTAGAAATTTAGGAGCGGAGCAGCAAACAGCTGTCTCTCAAACAATCTTTTAGTCAACCGTTTTGTCATATTGAAACTAAAAAATATGATTGATTACATATACATCAATCAAGTTTGGTAAAATACTATAAGTATACGGTAAAATAAGGTTTTAAAGTACATTTTGATAATGAAGGAAGCTGTGATGAGTAATGATGTACTTAGCAGCTGTCGTTGATACATGGCTGTTAATATTTTACACTAAGCCGGAAAAAAAAACATGGGAAGTGCATCGAAATGCAAATAATTTAAGTTTACCCTTACACATTTCCGTTAAACAAGAGAATATTTATTTAATTCAAACTTATATAAAAAGTAAGCAGTCATTTGATTGCTGATAAAAGTGAAAACTTATAACTTAGAAATTTAGTAGGTATGTATTTAAATTTGCAATTTCATTACATTAATATATCGGTGACGATATTATTGTCATAAGATTTTACCCCTACCAAAAAGTATTCAACGCGGCTAAAGAACGTTTTACTGCGTGGCATATCATAGTTTTTTTCTATTTAACATACAACATAATATAGTACCTATATTATACAAAACGTGTTTATAAAGTCTATAAACCTATACAATCTATCCTCCAAATTGTAAAATCAGTCCAAAATGTAAGTTAAATAAATGCATCCCCTCCCCTTCTTTCGAGAAAATATAGTTGATAATTTTAATGAAATATGCATCAAATGAAACACATAACATCTAATTTTCCTTTATGGCAAGAGTGTTATTCTACAATTTAGGTACAAATAATCTAATTTGGACCGCCTACAATTATTTAATGTAGGAACGTTAATACTGCCTATTGTTATAATTCAGGTTGTAACAGTGGTCTACATAGTTAGTTCAGCACAATTAAATTTAACGGAAGACGGCGCGTAAGGCTCGATCTTGCAGTTCGATAAATTACATAATTACTATTACCATAACATTTAAAGTATCACAAATCACAATACATTAATGGATACTTTGCTATACAAAATAGGAGTGGTCAGCAATTAAAAGATAAATTTTCTGACATTGATGGTTTAAACCATTTTTTTTTAATAAATGATGCAATTATTTTCTGAGATGGGTTTTAGGCAACAAAATTGTACTTGGGTTATTTTATACTACAAATTGAATTGAGATTGTAGAGTAATGTAATATAATATATTAATAGTAGGAAGTAATGAATGATGGAAAATTTTATTTTTTATTTTATCATTAGCAGCTGTACATCGATGGTTTAACATAAAAATACACAAAAAATATAGGACATGATGGACAACTAATAAAAAATGAGCACTGCATGCAAAATAATGTATTTATTATTATACTTAAATTATTTTTCATTATATAGAAAAGTTACCCGGAAAGTTTGAGAATTTTTTTCTTTTTTTATGAAATTTAAATTGTACAAAATAGGGAACGTTACCCTGTAAGTTTTGAGATTTGTGTGACAAGATGCTATTCGAGTGATGAATACATGTATGTAATAATTTCTATTTCATTTATTAAAATATCAGAAGCTCTTCGCAAACATAGTCGATAAATTGACATATTCAATAAAATATTTAGTAAAATATTTACTATAGTGAAGTAGATTTAACGATGAAATGTGTACTTATTAGATAAGAGAAAGCATATTTTAGACAAATCCAGTCCCTACTATCGTATCAATTGACAGAACCCCGTAATTGTATTTGTGATCTCGATAATATTGAACGAAAATTTATGAAATAAATTATTTTACCTGACTATCTATTTGAAATATATTTAAATTGTTAGTTTATAGATAATATTTGACCATAATGTGGGTTTAAAACCTTAAAAAAAAAACGATTAAGTACTTGAAAGGTAAAGGAATGGAAAACTTTGAATTTGTGTAATTTGATATTAATTTGTAAAAAAATATTTTCAATTTATAGATGTTTATAATTCTATATATAAATGAAAGAATAAATAAGTATTGGATTCTGAGCATTACTTTTAACTAGCTGTGCCCCGCGGTTTTACCCGCAGTGCTCCGCTTCTGTTGCTATCTGACACCGAAAGAATTTTTTAAATCGGACCAGTTGCAGTAGTAACATTTAATATGTAAATTAAAAATTAATATTTTATACGAAGCACAAGGGCAAGGAAAGCGTTTGATCGAGGTTAATATTTTAACATTGAGCAATATACTAATTGTTTCTGTTAATATATTAGAAACACATTGTACAAGTCTGTTGGCAATATACAAATACAATATACTTTTATTATAGCCCATAAAGTTAATATCTGGACTACAGTCACTGTTGGGAAATAATCTATAAAAGTTTTTGCAATTGCTACGTGAGTAGGTGAATATTTTCTATGAAACGTTTGAGCGTTGTAGAGACAATTTGGCAAATGACTGTGGTACTTTTTTAATTTGTAATCTTTTTAAAATGTAGTCAGTAGTGAAGTAACTTTGTATCTTATACTTTTTTTAAATATAATTTATTTATTGTATAATGTAGTCTTCTAACCAGATTTTAAAATATTTGGTTTAGTTGTTTTTGTTTTCACTAAAATAATGATAGTATTCAATATTATACGAGCATACTGGAGTAAATACATTTGTTTATTTTTAATAATTTTCGGCATCTTTTATCTATGTAAATATTTTTAGAAAATAACATTAATATTTATTGAGACTTTATTCATTTCGGAAGAGCGACGGTGCTTCCTCAAATCAATAGCTGAACTTACTAGCTTGATCTAAATTTTATTTAATACAAAAATAAACTGATATTATTGAATATAAAATTTTATTAGATTCAGAAGTGCTATCCGGTGGTCACTGTGTTTAATATTAAGGTGATAATGTTCATTTAAATAAACTAATAATAATTAGATACTAACTAAACTTTAATTTTAGATACTAATAGACTGACTGAATTTTATATTTTTGGTTTTATGACATTCCAGGTTTTCTATTCTTTATAAATTTATATAATAATATACTGATTTAAAAAATGTATATGCGAAAATATGTAGGTGATCCCTACGTTATATAGGCATTATATTATATTAGATAGTTTATATGTAGGTACCATGAGTGAAACCGGGGCGGACAGCTAGTAAGGCTTAAAAGTCTAATTACATACTGACTACATAACATAATATCGAACAAATTAATACATATAAGATACCTACACGTCGTAAAGATTTTTATATCTTGGCACCGAGTTTGAGGAATTCCGTAGTTACCGTTATACTTACTTGATATAGGTATAAATATAAAAGATATTAAAAAGTCACGTGATTGTTTATAATATAATAAGTAATATTATATTTTATAGTATGCATAGATTGAAGATATCAAGATGATTTAAAACATATCCTCTATTTCACAGTAATATTTGAGGCTGTCGCCTGTAATAGCTCATGCTAAAAAATCTGCTGAATATTGATAAATTAGACTTTAGAGTATTTATTTACTCGAAGCTTGGGATGGTTTTTTGATGGTTGTAATCTTATATACGAAAACAAAGAAGAATTAAGGTGACTCATCCACAGCATCAACCACAAATAATTTTACATGTTTCTATCAAATTGCGTGACAAAATCTAAATAATTTCTAAATGTTATTTTAGACCTTGATCATCGCATAATCAATGTGTATAATTAATTTATTTTGTTACGAAAGATAGTGTCTGTGTCATGGTGCATATTTATAACATTCTTTGTAATTTCATTTGCTCTTGGTCAAGGAGATATGAATAGTTTGTAAACAGTTACAAAGGAATATAGTAAAGACGTACTTAGATAAATTGCATAAAGTATGATTAAATACAAGAATAGTTGATAAAAAGTAAAGAATCGTTTAGAGAAAGATACAAGGAATATTTTTTATCAAAACAATATAATCACATACCGCAAACGCACATTCGCTGTTTCCCTGAATGCGGAATTACTTACATAACGTTTGATTTTATTGTTAGCTTTAGTTTTCTTGCTCTCGAAAGAATTAGAGTAATTATTAAGACAATTGTAAACATGAATGACGATGTTAAACTAACGCATCATTTGCCGTTACTTTTTATATGTAATCATAACAAAAACTCTTTTTATACGTAAAGTATGTAATATTAACGATTTATTGAAATATAAACTACATTAAAACATGGAAAAGTGTTGGCAAACTCTTAGCAATAAATACGCGTTGATTGTAACATTCAATCAAGTTTATACAAGATGCGTAATTATTTAAATTTGCTCGAAGTGAAATTCATACTGCCTGGAGCATTGATAAGATGTTTTACTGCTTCTATGTAAATGATTCCTTTTGTTACAGCAATCTTACGAATATTTACTACTAGATTTCCGCCCACGGCTTCGCCCGCGTTTAAAAAAAAACCTGCATAGTCCCCGTTCCTGTGGGATTTCCGAGATAAAAAGTAACCTATGTCTTATTCTGGGTTTTCAGCTATTATACAAAATTTCATTGTAATCGGTTGAGTACCTAGTATTTGCGTGAAAGAATAACAAACATCCATCCATCCATCCTCACAAACTTTTGCATTTATAATATTAGTAGGATTTAGTAATTTGGATGTATTATGTTTCAACGTTTATGTTTTATTATCAAATTGTAAGTGAAGATAATAAAGAATATCACAGCTTCAGTATGATAATTTCGTGCTACATTTTAAAATGTTTTGTTTGAAGTATCAAATGTAGCAGATGCATATTTAATTTTTACTTCAAATTAAATATTCAAGTAGGTATCAAATTAGATACATTTACGATATTCATACTTTGTGGTCAGTTTATTTTAGTATATCATTGACTTCATTTAACCTGAAATTAGATCAAATTAAATATGAGATGTGCATTGTATAATATAATGTTCTGTAATCGTTAACTATTGCATTCGCGATGTGCAAATCGTATCTGACTATTACGATTATCTAACAAATTATGTTTGATTGAAGTAATGAACTGATTGCTGTTTAATTTATGAAGTGTTGATGTACAAATAAAATTATAAAGCACTCAAATACAGGCCTTAAATGGATCATTACAGCTAATACTGAGTTTTTTTTGATGTTTTTTTTTTATCACATGTATTGCTATAGACAACTAGCTGTGCCCCGCGGTTTCACTCGCGGCGCTCCGCTCCTGTTGGTTTTAGCGTGATGATATATAGGCTATAGAATTTTTTCAAATTGGACAAGTGTTCCTGAGATTAGCGCGTTCAAACAAACAAACTCTTCAGCTTTATAATATATTATAATAATAATAATATAGTATAGATACTGAGCACACAATATGTACGTTTTTTAACACATGTATTGGTATAGACAATAATGACACTTACAAAACAATAATAAAAATAATATGGTATACGCAAATGTATAAATGTATAAAAAGAGATCAACTTTAATTGACCGCATATCGTTATATTGCTCTTGCAAAAAATTCATACACATTTTTTCTTGTTATATAATATCAAATTATGTTATGTATATAGTTATAAAAATGAGGCAAATATAATTTTATAATACCATATTGTTTACAGTTTTTTGTAAGAAGATTATTTATTAGGAAAGAGCCTATTTAATTTGGATTCTTAATCTATACTTTAAAAAATTAAAATTATAAAGCTGAAAAGTTTGTTTGTTAGCTTGAACGCGCTTACCTCGGAAACCACGGGGCCGATTTCAAAAATGACTATAAGCAATAGGCTATATTTCAATAGGTATCTATTTTCTATTACAACAATTAAGAAAACAACATACTCCCAAACTGATAATGCGCATAGAAAAATTCGTCACTGTTCGGCAACTGTCTTAATCCCCGAGCCTCCGAAGACGATATGTATATAGAGTGGTTAAATGTATTTTCTTCATGCATAGTTTATTAGAATTATGAGTTTTATAATTGTGGTTTTATGGTAAAAGAGATAAGTAACGAAATTTGTTTCGATAATTCAATGTAGAAAGATGTAATGCAACAATTATTTGTTTTACTGCTCTATAGTTGCTCTACAATGTACCTATTGAATAATGGTTACTATAATTATTCCTTTAATATTTCTTGATTTGAAGTCAATTCGTTATCAGTGTATCAGTTATAGTACGTTAGTTCATTTATATTATGTAAATATTATAACAACGTGTATTACATAAAAGTTTATTGTTTTTATAATTATTGTAGTAAATTAAAATTTACATAGTACAAAATAAAGAGAAAATGTAAGTTTCCAAAGTACATATAAATAATAATAATTAATCTTGATACTATATTTAAAGTTAAATTAAAAAAACACACTTAGCTTTTCAACGCAATTAGTTTGATGAATCATTGTGATAACAGAATTGAAAACATTTAAAATTATCTATTGATCTTACTTCTATTGTTATAATCGTACTTAGGTATATTTGAGTAAGCTAATCAATTATTGTCAGAAATCAACTAATTTTATTTGTTGTGTTATATTATTTAACCATAACAGTTGTTTATATTATTATATCTAGGAGTGAATAATTTGATAAAAAATTGACCATAATATATATGTTATATTTTTTTCTAATTTTTGTTGAAACATGTAAAATAAACTGATATATTTTATATAAAAATAGACTCATCCAAATAAAAAAAAACGTCACACGCACACATAGACGCGTTGTTTGAGTATGTGTACGAGCGAAAGTGTTTACTTCATTGATCTACGAAATAACTTGCACTCGGTATAAAACCAAGAACAGAGAACCTCACAGCACACTCCTGTGCAGCCTTCGCTGATAGCAAGCAAAGCGACAATGAGGCTACTGGTTGGTTAAATTTAATTAATATAAATCATAATTAGAAAAATATCACAGAAATTAATAAAACACATAAATACAAACAACAATCTTGTATGTTTGTGATTTAACAGTTATTCTGGATATATACTAATACATTTAATATTATTCCTTAATTTTTCAGAGGTCTACCTTCATCTTGGCCGTGGCTATTAGCCTGGCCACGGCAGAGGAAAAGGCGGAGAAGGATTCAAAGGCTGAACCGACCAAGATTGAAGATAACAAAAAACAAGATAAAAGAGGATTATCTGATTTCTACGGCGACCACGGATATGGCGGTGGTTACGGAGGCTACGGAAGCTACGGCGGCCATGGAAGCTTCGGAGGCGACTTCGGTGGCTACGAAGGAGGTGTGGGACACATCGGCCATGAGGAACACGAGAAGACAATCACAGTTGTCAAGAATGTGGCCGTGCCTTACCCGGTCGAGAAACACATCCCAGTGCCAGTGGAGAAACACGTCCCCTACCCGGTCAAAGTGCCAGTGCCTCACCCGTACCCTGTCTACAAGACCGTTCACTACCCGGTGAAGGAGACCATCAAAGTACCTGAATACATTCCCAAGCCATACCCCGTGGAGAAGGAAGTGCCCGTACCCGTAAAGGTGCACGTTGACAGACCCGTTCCCGTTAAAGTCTACGAGCACGTTCCGTACCCAGTGGAGAAACACGTACCTGTACCCGTGCACGTGCACGTGCCTCACCCATACCCCGTAGAGAAAACCGTACACTTCCCAGTGAAGGTGCCAGTTAAAGTTCACGTGCCTTACCCAGTTGAGAAGACCATCCACTACCCAGTCAAAGTGCCCTACGATCGCCCAGTGCCCGTCCATGTAGAGAAGCCCGTACCCGTGCCAGTTGAGAAGCCAGTACCTTACCCCGTAGAAAAACAAGTGCCCTACCCAGTGAAAGTACACGTTGACAACCCAGTGCCAGTCCACGTTGAAAAGCCAGTGCCCTACCCCGTGAAGGTTCACGTTCCAGCGCCATACCCTGTAGAAAAAGTTGTTCCCTACCCAGTAGAGAAGAAAGTACCCATTCCAGTACATGTGCCGGTTGACAGGCCAGTGCCAGTTCATATTGAGAAGCACGTGCCATACCCCGTTGAGAAACATGTTCCTTATCCAGTGAAGATTCCAGTACCGATTGTGCACCACGAGGAGCACCATGACGGTGGTTACGGAGGTGGCAATGACGGCGGATATGGAGGTGGCCACGACGGTGGATATGGAGGTAGCATCCACGAGGGAGGTTTCAGCGGTGGGCTTCAAGAGGGAGGATATGGTGGCCATGAAGGAGGCTTCGAGGGCCACGAAGGCCAGCTGGGAAGTTACGAGGGTGGTCACGAGTACCATCATTAAATAGTCTGATCTCTTCTTTGTTTTTAGCTTTAAATGTTGTTTTGTGTTTAGTTGTCGACTAAGTATTTTATTTCATATTTTTACTTTACGACGTGAATGTATTGTAAATAAACCGAAAGTATTAAATGAGATGTTACATAAATAAATTTATAATGTTTAATCATTGTCGTTTTAATAAACCTCATTAAAGTAAAATCTTATTAAGAAATTAATAACTTGAGCTAAGATATTCAGAACATGTAAATCTTGGATTCAGAAAATTATATTAAAATAAATGTTAGCCAACAAATATTTCATGCATAGTTAAAACTGTAGACATGTTTATGTATTAAGTGATTCAACACTATCATAAAAAAGATTTAATGGTATCATTTCATATTTGAAATGTAGCTATTAACATTTTTATTATTAACTTTACAAATTGTATATTAAGGAATTCAAGAAGTTGGCTATTCGAGAAATTTCTTTCCGATAGCACGTCTTAATTTCACCTAGTTTGAATCAGCTATTTCAATATTAATAGCAGACCGTTGTTAACGGACAATTATTCATTGCGAAGTCATTTTGAAACTCGCGCACTAGATAGGTAAAGTTATGTAAAAGTTTACGTAACATGTATATAGCTGTGGTTAATCCACATAAGAGTTACTTAGAAAAATACTACTGCGTGACAGCCAAAGAGGTATTGCCAACACAGCCTCTGTTTCTCATTGTAGAATTTATTGACCGGGAAGCAAAAGTAACACATTTTTACCGACCACTTTATCTTGTAAACAGAATATTGGCAAACTTTAGCTATAGTTTAAATTCATTATTCTATAAAAGCTTCAGTGATTTCTAATTAAATATTTCTAAGAATCCCGATTCATAGTTAAGGCTTAAGGTCAGTTACGTATATGACATACTAAATTTACTCACTAGGAAGTTAATGTTATAACGTGGTTACAACCGCGGATATATTTACGATTAGCGACAGGTTTCTTGAGCTATTAGGATGTCGTTTAGCCTTACCTTATATACGGAATGTTGGCTGGGATGTGGTATTTGGACCCGGGATCGAAGTCCAATTCTGAACGAAGTACCGGCGGCTTCACTCCTTGGTATTGTTCCCTATAATATAAATAGTTATTACACACATGTATTACTTTTTATTTCTGTAACTTTTGCAACTTGAATTAAGAACAACAACGTACTACGTTGCCTAAGCCTATGCATTGTAACACATTACAAACAAATATTTCATAGATCGTTAATGCTTTTTTAAACGTTTTTATATGCCTTTGAAATAAAACAATAAAATTATGGACAATAAGTAATATCTAATAATAACATTGCGTAGTACACGTGACCAATCTCTTTAATACGTCTATCGTGATCCGTGACTTTTGCTTTCATTTTAGAATCGAGAGCAATGCAGTTACTTGGAGTCAAGGTCGAATGGTAACATGATTACTGGAGACTATAACTAGATTAGGTAGAAAAGCTTCAAATGTCAGATTATGGATACTATAATTGTAAGTATCTATTGTGTATTCACATAGGTAGTGACATTTTTTCTTTAGGTATGTTCTAATAAGCATTCATATATGGGATGTAATATTAAGACTAATATCTACCTATTGTAGATATAAAAATGTATCTTGGAGGCTTATCAAATTTAAACTCATTTATTTATTCAATTCGTCATATCATAGTTTTACCATTTACCACTAATTTTTTTGTGTATGTAATCAAGATTGGTCAAAAATCTTCATTTGCTATTTGTATTATATTGCCAATAATTATGACATATTATGGCAAAAGGAACCCAGAAGTAACCAGTTGGATGCGATTTCATAGAGCAACGGTGCGTACGTATTTGCAATTATGTTACGTTACTGTTAATTAACATTATCTAATGTTTCGGTCTAGACGTTTAACTTCTAATTACGTATACGTAAGTATGATTGATTCCGATAATTTCAATTCGTTAACAAATTGGTCGTAACTTCTTTATTCCTTGACAGATTTCAACAATTTTAAAATTAGTGCAAACACTAAATAAACATTTATAAACTAAATGTGATACAAATCATCGCTACCATAAGACTTTCTAATAAATACATGAATTTTAAGTTTAATAACTCTACTACATTTTAGATGCAACTTATTATATTTGCATTTTATGTAACGTATAACGTAAATAGAGATACACTTCTTACATAATATGTGGAATACATTGTAGATATATGATTTTGCGAGTATTACATATGCCGTCTTAAATTTTATATTCTATACCTATATACTATAACTAGCTAAGCCCCGCGGTTTTACCCGCAGTGCTCCGCTCCTGTTGGTCTTAGTGTGATGATAAAGCCTATAAGCCTTCTTCGATAAACAGGCTATCTAACACCGAAACAATTTTTCAAATCTGACCAGTAGTTCCTGAGATTAGCGCCTTCAAACAAATTAACAAACAAACTCTTCAGCTTCAGCTAATATTAGTATAGATATAGACTTAAATATTACCTTAGTCTCCACCAATGGCAGTTATACTGTTCCTTGCGTATTTCACCATTGAAGACATCCCATCTCCAGCGATCCATTACAAGGGCAAAAGGTAGAAAAGCAAGTTTGTCCATAGCTTGAGTGAATAAATAGTTTATGTCATGAGCTGTGTCATCTATTGAACGTTGGATGAGTCCTAGGGTTTGGAGATGACGTGGTGATGATACTGACAGGGCGATCGCTTCCCCGACCGCTTCGTGGAAACCTACCATGAGAATTTAGGGCTTATTAAAGAGGATAATAAAT
>CAJQZM010031804.1:0-16375 GCA_907164665.1 Colias nastes | reverse complement strand
AAAAAAAATATTTATAATACAAACACAATTTTAATAAAGTATTTTTTTAAACTAAGTAAATTACCTTAAATTGTCGATAGCTAGGTACGAGTAGTTTACTTTCGAAATTATAATATTCTCTATTCTCCTACAGATTCGGTCCATACCAACGGTAAATATTGGTTACTAGTTAATCATACCAATAGACAATACAATGCGAGTATTGCTTGAGCTGTGTTCACAATGATGCTGTTTAGCGGTGGTGATAGCGATTGCCATATAAAATACTATTTCCGTCAGTAGTTGTTTAAAAATATTATCTAAAACCTTCCTCGAGAACTACACAATTTATTGGAGAATTAAAATCGGTGCAATATTTGAGTTTATCGCGAACAAACACACAAATAGACAGCTGCGGCGGATGTTTATAAGATGAATTAAATGTAACTATCATTATGAATTCATGGTCACATCACATAGTAAGTCACCCGACGACGCTCGAAGGACCAATTTTCCGAGCGACTGCGCTACGAACCTACGCCCCGTTCCGGTTAAATGAGCATTTTTCAGCAACATTGGTTTAGCGTGTAGCTATATATAATGTATGTATTTATAGTAGTTAATGATTATGTTGTATTTTTGGAGTCTTTAGTTAGTATTTAAATGTGGCATTAACGTATAATAAGTACATGTTTCATCTGGTATTTTATTTATTAAAATATGCATATTTTTACTTACATAATATATAGTCCATAAATATGAGTGTACAGCATTGGGTTCTGATATTTTCATGAAATATACTGCAGAATAGAACAGCAATTACCCAAAGGTATTCACAATTCCGCTAGAGATATAATAATGTACCTAATTGTGATGCAAATAATCATACAATATTTTTTAACATAAGGTATTATGCCAAAGCAAGTTTATTTAAAAACTTCCAAGGAGTAGTAATTTCCGAGATTTCTAATAAATATACGCATGAAAAATTGTTATGAATAATTTCATAGAAAACGGAGCAATAAAAGCTTAAACCTCTGAAAGTCATAAAGCTGATATAAGATGCTCATAAGTTGAAGTATGCAGTCGGTATTACTACTTGAGTCTACATACAAGTAAGTGTTTGGTTATGTGAATTTATTTATTACCTACTTAAAACTAACTTATGAAATAAAACAAACGAAAAATGGCTATCACAGATAATATGTATTGTAGATAATAAAAACAACATCGAATTATAGGAAGAAAGAAAGAAAACATCATATAATTAATATGGAATAATTTAATCGTGTTAAGATGGATGCAGGAAGCGTGGATGTGTTGTCGACCTCGAAGTCGATATTCTTCACTAGGTTTCCGCCCGCGGCTTCGCCCACGCAGTCAAAGAAAAACCCGCATAGTTCCCGTTCCCGTGGGATTTCCGGGATTGCGTCATTTTCCCGGGATAAAAAGTAGCCTATGTCCTTTCTCGGGTATCAAAATATCTCCATACCAAATTTCATGCAAATTGGTTCAGTAGTTTAGGCGTGATTGAGTAACAGACAGATAGACAGAGTTACTTTCGCATTTATAATATTAGTATGGATTTAATCGCTTGCTGTTTTGGCGCCATCTTTATAATCGTCAATTTCCTTGTATTATCCTACTAATAATATAAATTCATACACCTTAAATACACACATTAATTATAATAATACATTTAATTTCATTTTCTGTCGCTCATTGACTGACTTTCAAACCATATTCATTCAATATCTATTGTTACAAATATAAATGTATGAGCGAACACCTAACTTCTATACAAAATTGTATTTCGTACGACAAGCGAGCGAGGAAATAAATAAAGACAATACATTCAACAACAACACTCAAATACAATTATTTCACTTGTTATAAGATATTTTGTTCAGTATATTCCTAAAATATACCTACAACCTCTTTCGAACAATAGTAAACAAACAATGCGAGTATTGCTTGAGCTGTGTTCACAGTGATGCTGTTTAGCGGTGGCGATAGCGATTGCTATATAAAATACTAGCTTTCCGCCAGTGGTTGTGAATGAAAATCGGTTCAGTATTTGAGTTTATCGCGAACAAACACACAAATAGACAGCCTCGGCGGATGTTTATAAGATGAATTAAACGTAACTAGCCGCTCTCCTTGGTTCCCTTTATATTGTACTGTATAAAAACTAAAGAAAATGTAGCCACGAAGAATTTTCAGATATGAATATATTATGTAAGTAAATTTCTCTCGTGATTTTTAACATCGAGTTGTTAAGAAGTTTCATTAGAGATATATTACGTACACAAACCTTCTTTAGATATGTATTTTTTATGTATCTACTTGCCTATTCTGCCTATATACAAACAACCTTTCGAGCGAAAAGGTTTCCAAACAAATTTGACAACATGCGATGGATTTAAATATTTAATGTTTGAGATTTCAAGTTCTATATCCAATTTAAATGTTTACGAATACAGAATTGGAATTAAATTCTTTATAAATGCTCGTTAGTAGGTATACCTATTCTACGTGAGTTTATGAGTACAATTATTAAACTATAGTTAATGCACTAAAAACTAATGTAACAGAATCAAATTTTCAGTCTGTAGGTACCTGAATGAAATTATTATGTTTCGCTATAAATGGATTTAAAAGCATTAGTATGATTGTCAATTATATATTATGTATATATGGGCGGATGGCCATAATCATCAGAATCACCCATATCTTCAGTAAATTATAATGTTGGTGGAAACAAATGAATCACCAATGTCACAAACAAAGGTTATTCAATCGCACAAATCTATGCGCTAGTAATAAGGGAATCGCTTAATGAATCGCTCTTAATTAGTTTTGAAACAACAATACACAAGATTACTCGGAACAATAGCGATTCGTCGCAAACGTGGTGCTCTAGCCGTTCTTCGTTTGTAACCAAGCAACGTCTGCAGCCGACCATCGACGCGACGCTCCGCTAGACCGACAGTTTTCAAATCTCGTTCCGATCTATCTACATATATAATAAACACCTTCTATGGTGGCATTTAGAAATTAGAATGAACTCATAATTGCTGAAAAATATACCTATTTAAAAAAAATGTTCTAATGACGCTAAGTAGGTATTTACACCACTTCTGGATATGTTTTGCTTTATTATCTGTCAAGTAAAATAACAAATAGGTAAAATATAAAAAGTGAATAAGCTATCAGGCACATTGTGCTTATATTATGCTCTATAACGTATATGTATATGTACCTATTTATAAAATGATCAATCAGCGTATCCCTGTCACGACTTTCTGTGAACGCTTCCTTACAGCGACTGTCTCGGGAGTGAACTTATTATTTACAAACAAATTAATAGGATTAATATAACTTATTATTTGTCTGAAATCTTACGAAAGCTTCTTCATTATTTGCTGGGTCAGTTTGGTTTCAACTTTCAAAAGATAAATAAAATAAAACATTTCATTTTAGCAACAATAATTATTTATTAAACGACCTCATTCCGGTATATAGTTGACTTTTGCTAGTCTGAAATCTATTTATATTTATTTCATTTCATGTTACTGCGCTTTAGTAAGTAGGTACCTATTCTTTTGACTGACCGGTTGGCTTGGTTGGTAGTGGCCCTGCCTTCAAAGCCAGAGGTCGTGGGTTCGATTCCCACCCGGGGCAAATATTTGTGTGATAAACATAGATGTTTGCTCTGTGTCTGGGTCTTAATTATCTATATAAGTATTTATTTAAAATTGGTTCTGGTTTCCATAACACAAGCGAAAGCTTAGAATGGGATCAGATCGTGCCGTGTGTGAAAATTGTCCTGAAATATTTATATTTATTTATATTTTTGTATTGTTATTCGTTACGTAAGTATGTACTTAGTTATATAATTGAATCTATGTCTTTCCGTATCGGAACTCCAATAAGCAAATTCAGACTCTTTTATACTATAATAGCATTACCCAAAGTATTCACGTAACCAAAAGGAAGTCGCCTCCGCTAGTTCACTACATAAACCGTTCAAAGGTTTTAGAAAATCCTATTACGTCATCGTTCAAAGGAATTTGCTATAATACTCTCAATTCAACCGCAATATGCCCCGATATGTCTTCCCATGTCAAGGGCTGTTATCCTTGATTTGATTATTTCTATTTATTTTTAGATTTTCAAAAGAAACCTCAAAAGAAAGCGGTCGCCACTGAGAGCCTTTGATCCGTAAGGATCGCACATTTCAGTTTTCATGTCTGCATATTTGTGAATTTACATATTGTATGTTATAGATATAGAGGAACTGGGCAGATTGATGCCTTCAAATTTAAACATTTGTAGTAGGTTTGTAATATAATATACGGTGTAAAGTACTACTCGTCCGATTCACAAAAGAAATAACTAATAAGTAATAAAACATCAAATACGTCTATTAAAATTTACTTATTATTTTTGTAATATTTGTCAAATTTTCTTACATAAGTAATACATAATATTAGGTATATCTAAAAAATATAAATGAGTTACCTTTATTATAGGATATTTCAATAGATGTAACAGATCAACTAAAACACTATTGAAATTGCGTCTCTACTAAAAAGCTTCGTATTCATTCCTATTCAATCATTTACATTCAAAACGAGGTTGGCTTTACCCAATAAAAACACAAATTATACAAGCTACCTTTTCTTTTATACCTTACGCAAACTGTTTCGATTTCCCAAAGTAATATATCTTAATCTTTGTCAGCATGAATGGAAATTTATTGAGCTAAACGAGTTATAACAGCGGTCACGTATAATGTACCGTAAATGGAGTCTTCAGAACCGTAACATAGGGAAAGGGTTTTACCAGCAACGCGTTTATTAAGACCAATAGACTACCCTGGTTTTAAATTGTATGTGAGGTGACAGGTAAATGGTTGATATAATTACTCCTTGTTTCTATCCTTAGAAAGGTCAAATATTTCAGGAAAACATAACACATTCAATATTCATTGATCAATACTGTATCTATAAATAGAATGATGTTGTCAGTATTTTCCTTCCAATATTTTAAAGGAACAGTGTATAAAAAGTCACCATTTACCTTTTTCCTACACTAAACTGGCGCATTCTAAAATTAACCGCGCTAATAAAACTAGGATCAAAGTAAAGCGGTTCAAAGGATTAGTAATTCTAAAGCAGAGCGTTAATATTGCAGCCATTTCAAAGTTTGTCGCAAGTTTTCAGCAAGTGAGCGTCTACTGCAATCTCAACTTCGTTAGGACGCCCAGAGCCAGACCTATTTCTGTTCAACTTTTTGTTTTACAAACTAGCTGCTATGTCTTTTCCTGAACATTTTTAACGTGTTGATTTGTATTATTTTTTAAGCCCGGTTAAACTTCTATCGTATGCGTAGTCTACGAGTTGTGGCTTTCTCTTGTTTTGTTTTCACTGGTAGCCTATGTAATTCTCGAAAATCTAAGCTATCTCTGAATAGAGATTCACCAAAATCGATTCAGCAGCTTTGAGTTAAAATAGAGCGTTTAAATATACGTAGCACATAATATTTATGTTAATTAAATAAATGTTAATTAAAATCACTAGATACTTATATTCGTAACAAATGTCTGTTTGTCCGTCTAGGATTTTGATGATATACTTTTATACAAAGAAAAAATACTTATTCCATAGAAAAGGACATAAACTACTTGAAGGGAGCGAAATAGGGTATGTAAAGAGCTATAAGCCTAAATGAAATGTAACATGCAATTTAGGTACGCAAAAATAGCTGAAGGCGTATAGTAATTAATAATTTATGAAAAGGTCTCCAAAAGCACACAAAACAAAATAATGTATAGTTTGATTATGTATAAGGATAATTGAACAAGCAAACGTAAGAGAATCCACCATAATTGGTATTACGTCACGGCAAATGAAGGACCCTCTTGCGACCCTGCTAATACATTCTGATCCCTAATCCTATGAAATTATAATGTTACTAGCTTTCTGCCTGCGGCTTCGCTCGCGTCCTGTGTCCTTTCTGAGCTATCTGTCTCAAGCTATCTCTTTACGAAATTCCATCCAATTCGGTTCAGTGGATGAGGCTGGACGAAGATACTGACAAACAGAAAATAGAAGCGAGATAATTTTTCATTATTATAGTATTCCTTTTTGTTAGTAGTTACCATAGTTCTGTTCTTTCTCTTTTAGATAGTAAGTAAATTTTCCTGAATATCGTTTTGTTATTATATTAACTTTCAATTGTTTACTTTCAATAGAAAACCTTTTATAATTGTTTCAATTGAACAATTGCACTATTATTATTCCAAGTGAGCAAATACGTAACAAACAATGTTGATATAGAGAATAGCGTTGAATTTATTGTCGTCATTCGATTCCCTGTTTTGTTTTTGTACCTGTGTAGGAATGTTATATGTAGGTAAGTAACTTATACCTATTAGCAGCAATACCACAGATTACCTAATAGTTATTAGTGATATTATAGTACCTACCTAACTATCTCACGTAAAATATATATTATATTATTTAAACAGCGTGAAAATTATCATTTGATAGCGATAATAATACCTAAATTATAGTAACTATTAAGAGAAAATCTTTTTGCCGTCAGTGTTTAGGTACCTATACGCAGTTTTTTACTGAAAAGTAAATCTGTGGATTCATGTTTATTAAAATTTAATAAATAATTCTAATTAGTAACTACTTAGTTAAGTATCTACTTAAAAAATAAAAATATTCACAAAACAATTTCATTTTACACTATTGTCTTAGATATTAGCTCAGACGGGAATATTAAAATATCTTTAGTAACACCTACTTGAATTTTAAAAATACCTGTTCTTTCAAATAATAAGTAAGTAAAGTAAAACGTGAAAAGAAATTTCTCAGAAAGTTTTACAAATTGCCAAGTTCCTGCATAATGTAACACGGCGCTAACTGCAGTGGAAAGCTTTACCGACAGCCTTATGTCTAGAGTAGAGAAAATTCTATTTCAAGATGCACTATAGATATTATATATTTCATATAAGATTAGAAGATTCAAAGATTTGGGGTAACCAAGAGCAAGTTTAGTTTAGAAAAGCAATTTTACCAAATCTTTGATTTCAGTGTAATATCACGTAATATTGTAGCACCGATTGTACTCTTGTTTTATTATTATTAATTAATTCAATAATAATATAGTTAGGTATACCTCCTGTATCGGTTGGCTATTTTGGCTTGGTAATAGTTGAATTGTTGAAATACATCTTTGTTTATTATCCCGCTTAAGCTTTACAATAGACGATATTTTTATCTATTAGTAGGTAGGTAGAGATATCTAGGTAAGTATAATAAGGAAAATACATATATTTATATTATAGGGATGAAAGCTAAGTAAAATACAGTTTTTAATCAAGAATATGAAGATTAATCAAAAATCTGAATAATTTGCATATAGACCGGGAGATATTGACACAAAATTTCGAGTCATTTGTAACAGGATGGCGGTTCTACAGGGTTCTTAGTACGCAATGACAAAAAGAAAAATGATGGTGTGAACGCTGGTACCGGCGGCTTAGTCGCGTGGGCGTTAGTCGAACTCGTCGGAAAATAGCGAAAGTCAAACGATTTGTAACAGTATGGCACTTATTTTTCCTATAAGTTTGAGGATCAACGAATATAAATACAAAATTTCAAAGATCTAGGTGTTGGAAATCTTCACTTATATAAATTAATACTAAATTAATTTTTCAAGTATGACAGCACTTTTTCCCCCTACTAGAAGTATGGCAAATATAATAATGGTCACATTTTATCAAATACTCTCCAAAAATCCAAATGCAATACTGGTACAAAAAGTTTGGCGAAATAAATATTTTTTGCAGATTTTCGGCGGTATGGCGACCATTTGGAATCGTCCGAAAAGTATGGCATGGCGATTTTCGTAAATGGCTGCACGACGATGGTTACCTGTGCAAAAGTTAGCCTGATACAAATGGTTGAATAATTGTTTTATTTAAATCAACACGTTCGCGTCGGTATGGCGGGCTGTAAGTCACACCGGAAAAGTATGGCATGAACATACCGCCTACTTCTTTTTTATGGGCTATCGGTAAATTCTAAAATTTTTGTGTTACAAATCGTTTGACTTTCGCTATTTTTCTGACGAGTTCGACTAACGCCCACGCGACTAAGCCGCCGGTACCAGCGTTCACACCATCATTTTTCTTTTTGTCATTGCGTACTAAGACCCCTGTAGAACCGCCATCCTGTTACAAATGACTCGAAATTTTGTGTCAATATCTCCCGGTCTAATAGTCAAGCTGAGCAAAGCGGCGAGCTAGCATCAGTTAAACGGATGCCCACAATCACAAACAACCAGAAGAGCGCTTACAGAAGCCTAGTTCAGTTTCATTTTTTACAAAAGGCTTATAATTATGCGAAATTTAGCTCAAGGTTCTGAATGAACTCGCTGTATTTGAAGCGAATACTTTGCAATTATTATACAAGTTGAACAATTTAATATTTCGTACGGCGTACCCACAAAAATGTATAAAAAACTGGCGGTTTATAGAATAAAATATAAAATATAATATTTTTATGATGCCTTTATACTGTAGGTTGTAGTTAAATATTGAAGGGGAATTAATAATTTAAATTAACTAGTAGGTAGGTATCTAAATAGCTAATATAAAGGCCTAACTTCTAAGTTACGAGACGAAGCCAATATACTTAGGTATCATCAAAAGTTTGTCTGTATCTTTGTAAACATCGAGCAAAAACAACTTGTTAGGTACATGGAATTGAATGCTTTCCGTTTAGTTTTCAGTTTTCACCGATCGCGATGTATTGAGCTAAACAACAGTTAGAATCTACTTAGGTATCAGTTTGTTACATGCGTTTATATAATTGATTCACATTTTTAGGACAGAATTATTTTGATCTGAAGCAACCTCCAAGCTCCAAGTCCAAGACTAAGTTACATCCGGACCATTTTACATACTTAATACATTTATTACTATACCACTAGATTTAAGTAATTTTGTATACGGAATAGTTGTCAAAATAATTTTTCATCTATATATCCATACTAATATTATAAATGCGAAAGTAACTCTGTCTGTCTGTCTGTTACTCAATCACGCCTAAACTACTGAACCAATTTTCATGAAATTTGGTATGGAGATATTTTGATACCCGAGAAAGGACATAGGCTACTTTTTATCCCGGGAAAATGACGCAATCCCGGAAATCCCACGGGAACTATGCGGGTTTTTCTTTGACTGCGCGGGCGAAGCCGCGGGCGGAAACCTAGTTATATAATATATAAAAATGAAACCCGTTTCGCGTTGTCACGGCATCACGCGTGAACGGGTGGACCGATTTCGATAATTCTTTTTTTATTATATTCCTTGAAGTACGAGGATGGTTCTTATGTAGAGAAAATGTAAATATGTCCCACGGGCGAAGCCGGGGCGGACCGCTAGTATACAATAAAGATATTCTAATGAAAAAATGTGTTTATTTTACCTCAACACATTTACTCTAAAACTCTTTTCATAATACCGCAAATGTATTTTATTCAAAGCATTATACAGGGTTCCAGAGTTGAGAGTAGGCAATATGCTAATGGTCGGCATAAATTCTAACAATTTTTCATCACAACTTGAGGTAAACTATTATTAGCAAATCAAATAGCTTTTGTTGTTAGTTGCTTTGACCAAGCGGAATTATTTAAATGGAAACTGGGACAGATTTTAATATGAGAGTATTTATTATACGAGGTTTAAGTTGGGTAAGCTTGAATAGGGTTTTAGATATTTGTAGAGCAAAGTTGCTTTCTTGCTTTTCTGCTTACGATACGTTTTGAAGATTAAAAAGGCATCCGGTCGAGGGTTGAGGTAACATTTTTTTTAGGTGTACATTTCTACAAAAATAGGTCACGATAAATTATTTAGCCGAAAAATTTCCACGTTAAATACAAAAAAGCCAGTTTAAAACATGAAATGAGTAACGACTACCTAGTCATTAATTTACTCATTCACGGTTTTCAATTACTAGTTATTCAATCGAACCATGGACATTTTATTTCATCTCTATAATTCTCGTATCACAATGGTCTGTACCTACCCGATATGTACACACAGAATTTCATTTCAACTTACAGATACATTTGTCAGATTCACAGGAATCTGACATCTATTTTTCATACCCCTATGTGATAAGATAAAGGCAGAACAACGTTTCCCGGGACAGCTAATTATTATATACCTAGTATTCCAGATTCCAGAATGTTGTTCATTATTTGGCATAGTAAATGCTGTTTTAATTCTCTACCTAATTCGTATAATATTTCTACGTGTACATATTTACATATTTATCAATAAAAGTAATTTTAGCATCAGATTTCGTTTATAACAGAAAATTTTTGCGCAGTCCTTCATAGATTATTTCCGATAAAACATTAGGTGATCATATTTCTTATTCAATGAGACAAAATAAAACACAAAATAAATGAAATTTGTATTTATTTCCGCAATGTTACAAAATATAAAGTAAACAATATAAATTAGTAACTAAAAGCAAGTAATTACAGAAACTTATCCTAATGGCACTAATACAATAGAACTTAACTTTGAGCTAGATACGTCCTATGACTAAATTCAATTATGTATTCAATAATATTATAAGTAAAAAGGAGCTAATTAGCCAGAATTCAGTTGTCTCTTTCACTCACGATAGTTGAATCATGCCATCTCACTTTGACGTCAATCGTGCGTTAGTTTGCCGTGTGAAGATCGAATGTTGTGTTGGTCTATCTAGATCCTTTTTACTTATAATATTATTGACTTTATTTAGTTAAAAATATTGTTGTATAATACGTTTTTCATAATATTTGTCTGTACAGTGATTTAGTGAAAATACATTTTTTAGGCTTTTTCTTAGAAAGTATTCGAGAAAGTTTCTATCGATGGTACCAAGTTTAATTATGTATAATTCTAACGTCTCTGGCAGGTATATATTTTGTTAATTTAATCGGTGAAATTCGGCGGCTGCATTTAAAAAGCGATTTATTTCTAAAAATTCTCGAATTTGCAAAAATCCAAAATACTAATCCTAATGGTACGTTCAGACGCGTGGCAAGCAGCCCGGGCGCTTACGGTACAAACAAACAAACACGGGCGCATGCACAAACAACATGTTGACAAATTACATGCTTGTGTCCGTGCTTGTGCTCGTTGAATGTCACTACACGCAAGTGTCTGAACCCACCATAGGATAAAAATTTTAAATAATAAAAATACAATTTCAAGCCATCATTATTAAAAATCGCATAATATATCCATTTATAATACTGTAAATATATATTGAAATATCTAGTAACTACGTATTAACATTTTTAAAATATTATCACTCATGTTTGATATAAGGCAAAGGTTACGTAATAAAGTGTAAAGCAATTAACTACTATTAAATACAAATATATAAGATTTAAATGGACGGATTTACAGATCTTAATATGAGTCAGCCTTTTACTGTTAAAATACTTATCAATATAAAATTAATTAAAAAAAAAATAAGTTCGCAAGGACGCTACGTGATATAACAAAAAATATTTTGGCGCCTTACAAAAACATTGCCCTAAATTTAGAATTAAAGACTTTTTAACGGATTTTAAACGCGATTTATTCATTATATCATTTCTCTTCTATTTGTCTCCCCGTGACCACGCTCGCTGTAAAGTGTTCGAAACGTCGGGAAAATAATATAATGAATAAATCGCGTTTAAAATCCGTTAAAAAGTCTTTAATTCTAAATGTATAATACTCGCGTAAAATCAAACACTAGAAAATACTATTGCCCTAATTTTTTTTCATTTAATACATATATTTTAAGAATCATTTTCTATATAATTCCATAGAATAACTTTATCAGAAGTACCAAACATTTAGAAATAAAAACTTTTCACGGATATAACACAGAACTTATCATTCTTTCATTTATTCCAAGTTAAAAATTTTCAATTCCAAAAAAACATAGAACACAAGAAAATACTAAATTAACGTTAATACCGTGATCGTGCAAAAATATTTATAATTTAATGCAGTGTGGTTCGTAACGAAAATTGAACTCAACTGCAGTACACATAAGGTCCAATTCAACACTATACAGTTCAACATCACAACACTTGAATTTCAACCGAATTGCCACAGAAATAAGGTCCAATATTCATATATTATACATTAATATATATTTAATCACGTTTCATGCGTTAATTGAAATTGAATCTAACTGCCATACATATAAGGTCCATCAACATCTAGTCAGAACACTTCTACACTCAAAACTCAACCACGACACAGCAATAAAGTCCAAGTCCACAAACAACTGTTACACTTGAAACTTAACCTAACCACCATAGCAATAAGGTCTAAAACAGCACAATATCGTTCGCGCGCGTGAAACGTCATCGAGGAACTCCGCTATGCACGTTTCTATTCAATTTTCAACCTTTCCACAATGCAATAAGGTCTAATACAGCATGTGCGTGATTGACGAATGCCACTTTACATGCCGATACAACTGCCACTCAATTTGCGACCCTCTTGCTTATAGCAATAAGGTCTAACATAGCATGATCGGGCCACTACTGCCACTCGACATGCGACCCTCTTGCTATAGCGACAAGGGCTAATACAGCATGATAGAGTATTCGTGACGTCATTGACGAACGCCACTATATACGGCGCTACTATTGCCACTCGACATGCGACCATTCCAGTACAGCAATAAGGTCTAGTATAGCATGAGAGCGTGTGCGTGACGTCATTGACGAACGCCGCAAGGCACGTTGCCACTATCGCTATTCGATTTGCAACCCTGTTGCTATATCAATAAGATCTATTATAGCATGATAACACGGCAACCATCACGCCACTACTGCCACTCAATTTGCGACCCTCTTGCCAAAGCAACAAGGGTTAATATAGCATGATGGCGCCGTTGAGCTTCTCCTCGAGCGCGGGCGCTGCGTCACGCGCGGGCGTATCGGCCATCGCACTCAAAATACACACGTTGTTTATGAACGCCGCTATACACGCCGCTACTACCAACCTGCGAAATAAACATTAAAATATTAATGGTCTTACCACAAAACAATTTAAACACAGTCTACCTTTAAACCAGGGATCTGTCACTTTAATAGTTGTACATGTGAAATACGACAAAAACAGATTAAAGAGAACCCGCGCTTAAAGTTAAACCCTGTCTAAAGTTTACATATAACTGAAAATTAAAGAACAAAATATTATGAAGCTCGAATCCGGGGAAAACTTAAAGTCAAAATATTATTTGGTATTTTACTCCATCTTAGCTAACTAGTACGGGCGAAGACGGGCGATGTTGGTCGTTGTCAAACACGATTTATAATAATTGTTACTGCGCGAATACACGGCTCGGTGCGGAGCGGCAACGTCGCTAGCAGCGGGGCCTCACTGCGGCGAGCGTGTATTCCGGGTGTAATCGTTAAGAGTGGACAAGCGATTGTTCCTAACTATTAAATATATCAAACTTACTTAATGAGGAATTGAAAATAATAACTTTGTAAAAATATAACTAGAAATATACTAAAATTTTACAATCAACACTCAAAAAGTCTTTATGAAATGTAGTCTCGCGTAAAACCAAACACATGTATTCTTACCCCTATTTCGAAAATCAGGGTCTACTTGCTGTATCTACTTACCTGTTTCTTTGATTAAATAACCTATTATTAGTATCTATTTGCAATAAAATCTTACCAAAAAGAGATCCCGAGCTCTGCGGTCATGTCGGAGGACCACTTGTTGGCGAGGTCCTCCTCCGACATGACGTTGTGCTGCAGCCGGAGGAAGAATTCCGTCAGCCACACAGACATCGCGCCCAGGCAGAATAGCACTGAAATAAATTATAATGGTAATGTTAAATCAAATATTTTTTTAACTACCCGCAACATTTTTAGAGGAAACAAATTTATTAAATAATAGGCAATGCGCCTGTACAGAACTGGAAAATATGTTGGTAATGTAAGAACAAATGTTTTATTTAAAACTACGCGTAATATTCTTATAGGAAACAAGCCTTTTAAATTTGACAAATAAATATAAGCACATCGACATTGCACACAGATAGAATTGCAGTGTAATATGTAGGTATTGATGGTGTAAGAACAAAGTTTTTCTTTAAAACTACCCGCAAAATTATTTTTAAAAACAATGCTATAAAATTACGAAACTGAAATATACAATAAAGATAAGATTAAAATATGTTTATTGCCGTAAGGGAAATTGTCAGCCAGCAACATTATTACAATAACGTTAAATATTGGTTCAACAATTCGATCAACAATTTTATTTAAAACGACCCGCAAAATTTTTGGTGGCAACGAATGTATTCATTAGAGACATGTATACTAGACGGTATATCATTGGACCACATATTGATAATAAGTATAATATTGAATTTAAAACTTTTGAGAGATAACATTATTTAATTCCAATATTTTCTTGTTCTTGAACCTTTACTCAGTTATAGAAAAAGTCTTTTAAAGAACTACTACTTTTAGTATTAATTAATAACAGATTGAACAATATCATAACCTCATCAGCATCTGCTAATTAACTTTCCTCTTATAATCTTTCCAATAATAATTAACAATTGGTAATTAAAACGAGGCTATTATCACTTCAATGGCGTTTCTATAACTCCTTCATTGCATTTACAGATAACTTGAGAACATGAAGGCTTTCTTGTTTGTTTTTCTTATTATAATAAACACCGTTTGCTGTAAGTATAAGCTTTACTATGTAATTCATTCGAAACAATAATTGCTTGGAAACTTCCTTGGAATAAGTCAATTTAAACTAAATTTTAAGTTAAGCGCCATCTATGAGAAAATAGACGCATTACCAGCAAACCAAAAAGTGTATGGGGCGTATGGGCGTATAAATAAAATTTTAATTAATTACTTATTTTGGTAGCGTATCAGGTTATAGAATTGATTTATTTAATTTTTTATCAATAATAATCATTTACTAGACAATCGCCTATCAAAAGCTTGTCAAAATGTCCGAGCGGCGTTGTTTAGATAAAATTGCAACATAAACATGCATTCAAACTAGCAACATATTTCGTTGCAGTAATGTTCAAATTGTATTGTATCGCCTAGTAAGACGCAGAGTTTGGCTTCAGACAATTTTGTGCGTTTTTTAGTCTAGTTGCTTATAAAACAATGTATTGAATGTACATTTTTAGATGTAAAAGCAAACGACGCGGACGGGTTCTCCATCCCCTATAAGCCGTATCACAACTTCACATTCGACTACATTCACCGGGGGACTATGAACATTTCGTCTTGTGGCAAAGAGCTGCTCACTTGCTGGGAGATTATCAGGTAAAGAACTAGCTAGTATTCATGCTAAATATTAGTTAAGTAGTTGATCAACAGTGTTTGCTTAGTATATTGAACTGAAAACTGTAAAGTCTTTAAATGTTGTCGATCCTGAAGATATAAGTGAGAATTTTTTTTAGTTTTATTTTTTTTTTTCTTAATTATATTTTTAACCGACTGCAAAAAAAGGATCTAATTCGGCCGGTATATTTTTTTTGTAAATAATAATTCGTTATGTGCATTCATGTTCGTTCGGTTGCAGACCAGAGAAGATATGCTACAAAGAGAATTATTACGACTCGATATGCGGTGTTCTGCGGCAAGAGTGCAGCGAAATGTTCGGCCCGGTTGACGGTGAATTTATATTTTTTTAGTATTTTAATTTTGGATTTCAGATAAAGGCCAAAAATGGGCTAGAGCAGTGGTGGCTCAGTGGTGAGACCTCGGACTTCGAATCGATAAGTCCGGGGTTCGAGACCGGGCGAGCGGGCAGGAAATAAATTGATTTTTCAATTTATCTGCGCATGTTGTACATCACCACTGCTCGAACGGTGAAGGAAAACATCGTGAGGAAACCGACATGTCGAAGAATCAAAAGTTCGACGACATGTGTCATTCGCCAACCCGCACTTGGCCAGCGTGGTGGATTATGGCCTGTACCCTCATAGGAGGCCCGTGTCCCAGCAGTGGGAACTTATATGGGCTGATGATGATGATAAAGGCCTTGGTTTTCTTCATGGCAAATTAATATTGCATTAATTTTTATAATTCTTTATCCGCACCTATGCTAGATCGATTGCGCTCTATAGATAAAGCTTATTAAGAAGTATGAGATCATTGAAAGATTTAAACCGTAACAAATAATTATTATACTATCCTTTTTTCACACTTCTATCATTACTTTTCATCAATAATTACCCTCAGAGATCCGCCTCACAATGCCACGGCAACGTCGCGTCGCCACCTACGTAAATGTCCAATTTGG